>JANRGW010033830.1:17735-38779 GCA_024733675.1 Psilopsiagon aymara
CTTTTAGCTTCTATTTTTTCAAAACCTTACCATAGACTTTTCCCCTTATCTCATGGCCAGGCGGTGGGGGGGAGGAGGGGGTTGTGGTTTGGCATGGCTGGAGTGTTACATCCAAAGTGCTGGGAGAAAAAAGTTTTACTATGAACTTTGTGGACCTCTTGCCTTGTGGAAACCCAACCAAAAAAAAGAAATGTGTCTAAATCATTCCTGAACTTCAGTACAGGTTTGCTTCTCTTTTACTTCCTACAGTGTAGAAGAAATGCTTTTGTCTGGACTGTTTTTTCTATTCCAGATATTCACTTTTGAACAGAAAAGCGTCATAGAGAAGATATTAGGGGCTAAACTTTAATCCTTTGTAAATAGTTAACTGCAGAGCCGTGTGTATTATTTTGACAGATACATGCAATGTGCCTCAAAGCCACTGTTACTTGAAAAATAGCAACATAAATCCATCTGTCTGCATACTTCCCATATTATTTACGGCTTAATACAATACCCAACTGTATTCTGTGAAGTAGGTCTGTGCTGTAGCAAGGTTTATTACTACAGACACACAGCACAGGTATATCTTAGCTATCTTTCAACTAGGGAAGCTTCAGCAGAAAATGTGTGCAGAGGTTCAAGAAAACAGAGTCTGAGGAAGTATTTTGGCAGTAAGACAGTGCCAATGCAGCTGGACTGCTAGATAGACATGGCAGTTAAACGTAGACTGGATAGGTCATATCTTAGTGTCAGTGCAGATTAACACTAAGAAAATTAAAAAAGAGGAAAAAGCAAGATCAGGTAAGGTGATCTCTCTTAATCTTTCTCTTTCCCCCCATCTCACCTCTTCCTTCCCTGTTAGCGATGATTGATTTTCAGAAACGTCTAAGGACTGGCCTGCAGTCTGCTCATGATGCTTGCCAACAAGCAACAACAGGAATTACTTGTATGGACCACCAAGAGCTTATGGACCAGTGGCTAAATAACAGTGTGCTAATGGTTTACTTCCTGAATCTGTAATTATTCCAAGGTCTGAAGCTTCGTCTTTAGCCAATGCTTTTCATTCCTCATGCTTGTATCTTCTTCAAAGCTATAAAAGGCAGCTTTTCCAGATCTTTATTTTCTCTTACTTTTTCCTCTTGTAATGAAAGGACTGGTCCTTTCAGCGTGGGCAGTAGATTTTTGTGTCCTTAAATTGACTCATTGCATCAGAAACTTCCTCAGTAATGCCACAAGCTGCCCAAAAGAAATCATTCTCAAAAGCAAACACAACATACCACTAAATGAAGGAGAGGCTGTGAAGCAACAATTTCAAACACATAGAAGGATGTGTGCACATGCATCACATCAGTGAGCGTTAAGGAGAGAAAAAGGGGCTTCCTGAACTATCATATACCAGCCATTCCAATGATCTGATGTTTGGACCTTTCCTTTAAACATTTAGTGTATTAACAGCTCAGTCGTTTCGACGGTTTTGTGTGGGCAACCCCTAGTACAGTTTCAGCTAGAAAAGTTGATCATATGAAGACAGCTGAGAGCGAGCAAGAAAGAAGGTGGAAGTACCGTGAAGCTCAAAGGAAATAATAAAGTGGAATATTTTTTTTATAGTCACTTGTGGCTAAATGGAATAGTATTTTACACACAAATTCTTTGAGTCTGTGCCTTCATAAAACTATCTAACACTTGTATTTCTTTCCAAGCTTGGTAGATACCTTACTGTCACTTGAAATGTTAACATCAAGGACTTCAAAGGTGGACTGATGGACAAGTCAAGGACCTCTCTAAAGATTAGTGACCTTTCCTCCAAACCCTCTCTCTCCCAAAATAACCTAGAGCACTGATAAGAGCAGAGCTGTTTGTGCAAGAAAATTTTGTGAATCAGATCTAAAGCAATTCCTACACCCTTTGGAAGTCAATATATAGCCAGGGCTATATGGCCATCCCCAAGACTCAAATCCTTGCGTGGGAAAGTGTGCTGGTCAACAGTAAAATTCCTCAAAAGTCATCTGAAAGGTTATTGCGGAGCGGGCCTGTGACAGAAACCAGCTACTCTGATTTTGCAAGATTTTTTCCAAATATGAATATTTATCCCTAAAAATTCTATTTTAAATCCATAAAATCTCTTAGGTCATAAGCCATGGCTTTCCTTTCAGAAGAAGGAAGAAGAAAGGAGAAAATGAGTGCCTGAAATACATCATAGGAACTTTAAAAAATGTGTTTATGAGATAACAATAATTATTGTTCTGAGTGTTGGGAGTTAGCACTCTTAAATGCCACTGAACTCACCACTTTCAGGATGTAATTCCTGTCTGATTTTCACCTTTCCACTCCCACATAACAGGATGAAGTTACTTTTATCTACATCAGAGTGAGTGTGCAACTACCCTTCATTCTTTAAAAATTCCCCCTACAGGGCTGTTTTTTTCCTGATACTTCCATAATAAAGCAAGTTGGGATGTCCATTTGTGTACATATCATGGGTGATCTGTTTATCAAGAAATGAAAGAATATTTCCTTCCAATTTCTGTTTTCTTTGTGATTGATATTAATTAGGTTTTCTGCAAAGCATGGCTTATCTTGAACTGAACCCAAAGCAGATGAATATGTTGTTGCGCGGTAAGATTTTCTTTTCTTGAAATGAAGAATGGAATGAAGATGCTTATCTGAGATCAAACAGGCTTCAGGTAGAGTTTACATCAGCAGCACTTTGAAATTCATTGTTAGAGTATAGTTGATATCAATAAAGAATGAGAACGGTACCCAGTATTGTGACTGCATTTATTAACTTATTTCCAGCAACTAAAAAGGGAGAGCTGCCGTGCACCTCTAGTTGCAGTCTTTTCTTCCTGAGATGAAAGACGCAGCTATAGTTCATAACAAAAATTAATGGAATCCCTGACAACAGCTAAAAACTCCCACTGTTAAAATAAAAGCTTGTGAATTTCCTCTGAGGTCTAATGCTGGTACACAGAGTGGAACAAAAACGTGCAGTGCAAGGGCTGATAGCTTTCTCTGTAACCCACTACGCTTCCTGTCTGTATGTCATGGTGAAGCGTTACATGGGGATGTCCCAACCAGCTGGAGCCCAGAAGGTAACTACAGTTGCTGGAGCTCAGAAGGTAACTACTGAAAGCAGTGAAGCCATGCCTGTGCATCCTGCTGCCAAGATACCCTGACCTGTTTCTCAAAGTGGTAGACCACACTAATGGTTTTCCAGTCCTTGATATAGCCTGTTTATACCTAATAATATAATAGAGACTTATTCTGATCCTTACATTTTAGGAAGGCTTAGGTACGGATGCTAAATCTCTCTTTTCCATAGTACTAGCCAATATCCTCTGCTAGTGTATTGTGAAATAGATCCAGTGACTTAATTTAATTCTCTCTTTACACCACCCTGGTGTGGGCTCTTTTTTCCCTTCAACTTCCCTATAATCCCCTGCTTAGTAGTCCTGTAGCTCCCTTCACCCCTTGCTGAGCTCTCTCTGCTGCTTAAATAACCCACCCAGCTATCACCCTCTCCTCTCTGTGCTACAGGACAAGACTTGATATTCTCAAAATCATCTCTCTGCTAGAGCTTCACCACTCATACCATCAGCAAAATAGTTTACACTACTCTGTTTTGTACAAGTGCAGCTTATCCCAGTAGCAACACGTTTAAATCCCAGGACAGCTAAACCCTTCAATAGTGTGGTCACATATTACATGTAACCAGACAGATGTATTGCCCAGCAAGCGCTTCTCCTGCTCCAGGATTCAGAAAGGAAAGCTTTTGCTAGCTTCCAGCATCACTGTTTTTTGTTTTTTTTTTTTTTTATATCTTTATCATCTTTTTTTCCTCTTCTGCTTTTAGTAGTGTCCATTTGTTCTTTGTACCAGTATTTTCACCAGTTGTGGTAGTTGCTAGCTTCTTAATAAAAGAGAATAGCTGCAAATTAGGACTGCCATCTGGCTTTTATTATAAGAGAATGAGGCTTTTCCTATCTCTTACTTTCCTTGTACTAAAGAAATGCTGAAATAAGGAAACAATATGGTTTGGGTTTTTTGTCACAGAGTCAAAGAGAGGGCCACACCACATTACAACTGAAAGAAATGATTTAGTCTCCATGCTAAATCAGTCTTCAACTTCTTCTAAGCAGAGCCAGACAATTGTGCCTAATTGTGTGTGGTAGTTCAACGATACGGACTACTGTTCATTGGGAATTGAGCTGCTCATTTTAGTTAGGACCAGAAATTGAACTCAGACCAAGGTCTCAAAGAATAAAGTATGGTGTTTTATGCATTAAGTCATTCCTCCCTTCTTACTTGGCCCGTGAAATGAATCAGGGAAAGATTATTTTCTGGGCAAATTGGTACTAAAACCCTGATGCAGACAGTTCCACGGTTTGATTGCAGCCTGACTTCCACTTATTGAATATCACATCAAGCAGTGGTTCAAGGGTTTCATATGACAGCTTTAAAGTCCGCGAAGTTTTCAAAGGTACTTACTACATTGTGATCAGGTCACAGATCTAAATGTCAGTATTGTATGCCTGATTTGCACATTTCAAAACGATTTAGTAATTTTTTCATTTTATCTGCATGCATGAAGTGATTTGGAATACAGAAACAATTTGGAATCATATTTAGTTTGTAACAGTTCAATTAACTTAAGTGCTGAAACATGCTTCTTTCTTGGTAACTAGTTTAATTGGTTACTATTGCAAGAACAGCTTTTGAAAGAATGCCTAAAAGGCCAGAGGCAAACTAAAGCCCACTCTAGGGAATCCATGCTCCTGCATAGGCATGTGTGAAAAAGAAATAGCAAACGGCCTCTGGGGTCACAGTGTAGCATGATTGCCAGTGGGAAAAGTACACGTAGTCTTGAGTAAGAAATGGACTGCGCAGCAACTGCTTTTCTCTGACACAGGTACTAGTATAACCTCCAGTTCCCTGTGGTAATTTTATTACTGTTCAATAAGTAAGAATGGTAGAGCACCAACAAGGTTGGAAAATCTTAATGGCTCTTTGTATACACTATATGTATTTATTAAACCTTGATCAGAGGCCTAAGTACAAAGATAAGGTAAAATAATACAGGAGTGTCATTTACAGGATCTTAACACGTGTCAGTGGCAGGACGTGTTTGTCTAATTAATTTAAGGAAACATCTGCTTTTCTTTTGAAACTGTTTTACTTTGCTAGAGCCAGAACCTTATGTTTTTAAAGGATCTGCACTTTGAAGCTTTTTTAGGTTTAAAACCAAAAAGGACATGTCTCCTCAGAGATAGTAAATCAACGTGTACATTAATTCTGCTCTGTCATAGATGAATAAGGAAAGATTTGCATGGATTTTGCACCTCTTTATGCCTGCAAAGGAATGCCTGGAATTTTGGTGAGATTTTAAAATTTTGGTTAGTTTTCTCTCACAAAACTGCATCACAGCCCAGTGCAATGCAAAAACTAACGTCTGTGCTGGTTTCTGGGCTGAGGAGAGGGCTTGGGAATGCATTTCTGTATTTTACACTCTTTCAGCCACCAGAGTTTTTGCTGCAGTAATACAGAAGCAGCGATGTCATTCCTCTCTGAGATAATGTGAAGGAAATTTGAGGAGAAAGAACAATGCCTGCACTGGGTCTCTGCTTATCAAAACTAAACTTCCTTTGCTTCTTTAAGAATGGACAAGCTATGGGCTGCAAGTTTTTCAGCACAGAGGACTCACACATATGTGTGTATAAAAATGAGTGTGTTCTTCAGCTAATGACAAGAACACCTGGTGCTATGGGCTGAGGCATGGTACACCCTGACAGCAGGTTTCATTACATCTAATGCCATCCATCCAAATTTTAGGTTTCTAAATCAACCTCTAGTTTCCTACATAGTTAATGGACAGAAATCATCTCCTCAAGTAGCATTTGCTCCCTCTTAACCACTGTACAAGCTGTGTGGGCTGCAAGGTTTGGGAAATTGCACAAGAAAGCCACTGACTGAGGGCAAGCCTAAGTACCCAAGCAGACTAATTCTTGAACAGCTAAGGCCAGGTGAAATACAGCCAGCATACAGGCTACACAATCTAGCAGCGTACAGCCATTTATTCATCCAAATAAGAAAATGTTTTGATATAAAAGAAACAAATATTGTTACCATCATTCAAAGTTCTGTATATCCTAGGCTTTCAGATAGTATGTTAATAGATGACAATGATGTAATATTATAAAGACATAATATATGCTAATAAAAACTGCAGGGTAAAATCAGATTCCTAGAAAACAAGCTTGAAAAAAACAGGATTGCATTGTATATACCCTTAATTCTGCCCAGACAAATAAATTTAATATATCGGAATTACAGTTGCTTAATTCAATTTCTTGAATTAAGCAACTTCATTGTAAATAGGTATTAGCTGTAGGTTGCATTTTGATGAACTTTACTGAAATAGCAGTAACATAATTTTTAATATTGCTTTAAAGATAATTTCAGTTTTCATTCATTAAAGAAAAAATGTTTCATTGAGATAACAGCCAATTTTCAATTTGCCTTCTCCAGACTTCCAGTTTTACCACACCGATCACTCAGAAAAGGGCTCTGTTTTCTAATGGATGTTTCCATTTTTATCACTGAGAAGAGGCAGATTCAAGCAATCATTTGATGGACTGCACTTAGGCATCCGCTTTGACCATGAGACCAAAGGAAGGAGGGCTTGTGGTAACTGGAGCTGTGGGGCTGGGTAGGAGCACAGCCCTACGCATCCATCAGCAATAGTGGGGACTTCTCTTGGACACACCTTTGCCTGGCTGCCAACACACATATACCTAAATGTACAAGCTCACAAGAAAAGTTTTTATCCATTGGTGGCATCAGTTCAGTCCCCAGACTAAGGCACAAAACAAATGCACTCACAAATTGGACCAGATTGTGAAATATGCCCATTCTTCATGAGAAATAACCCCACCTGCTGCATCAGGGGCTGTGCTACAAGATACATCAAAAAAGGAGCATTAGATGAGAGCAGTGAAGTGCTTGTAGGCAGATCTAGGCCAATATCAGGATGTACAAGAGGCTCCTATGATTCCAAAGGTGGAGATGGTTGTCATACGGGAAACAGCAGAACCAAGGAGAAAGTGAGAAAGGAAGGAGCAGAGGAAGCACTGCAGGGCTTTTCAGCCTGTGGTTCAAGAACCCCTCAGGTTATTTTCAACACTCCTATGAAGGACAACTAAGGAAAGTAAGTATACATGTACTGGGTTAAGTTTAATGACAGAGGTGTCCACTGGAAAATGCTTACAGACTGAAAGTTTTACAAGACTGAAAAAGCTGATTTTAGTAGTGAACTGTGTTTCCAGCCTGTTTGCCACATAACTGAACCCAAGTTTCATTTGGCTCCTTGGCCCAATATTTGGCCTTTGTCTGCTTATATAAATCAGGATGTTTAGTGCAAATTAGCATTGTTGAAAAACAATTGCCATCCAAGCTAACATTCTCCCTTTCATTTTACACCAAACTTGCTGGGCTTTTTTAGATCAACCGTTCATCAACTTAGCTGTAGTGTTTTTGACTAAATGGATTCATTTTTTGTCAAAGTAGCCCTGTTTCTCCAATAGCATAATGCCAGTAGCGATTCATATCTATCAGACCATCCTCAAGGGTCAGCTGAGATTGTTCCTGTGAAAGATATGCAGCTCCTTCCAGAATTTGTTCTTCCTATTCAAGCTTGGAATATTTTCAGTGAACACACTGAATACAGTGTAAACATATGCATGTGTTTATATATACACATGCATATATATATATACACATACACACACCAGTGGTATATATTACTAGACATCAGTAGTTTTATTTTTAATTACTTTGTTAATTGCCTCCATTTGTATATCTGTATTTTGTCTCCATATTGTTGGAAGGGAGCACCATATAATAAGGAGAGGTGCAGAGGGGGGAAATAAAACAATGTATGACTGCAAAATGATGCCAAAAATTAATCCACAAGAGGTTTCTAATTTCAGATACTCAGATGAATGGGCTGGCTGGAGGGTCTCCTCTGCCCCATCACACAATTGCTACCAAGTTCAACAGAGGAGGTGGGAAAAAGCCCTGTGTTACATATGTCCTGGGAAGGTAGGTAAAAAATATACAAATTACTTCTTTTCATACTGATGTGACGAAAATTATGATATCGTAACTCTGAAGACTTCTGATGAACATTTTATCCTTAAAGAGCACTTAGTTCACAAAGGAACATCTCTCTACCAGAGTAACCCAAAGCTAGGATAAACAATACAAGCATTTGCAGAGACTTTGTAGCATCACCAGAGAGATCTAAAGACAAAGACTGTAAAGCATGAACATCTTTGGAACAAACTTGTCTTTGGTATCTCAGATAAAGTACTTTTCCAGATCCTGAGTTTCCAGTGATTTCGTTAAGGAGGCAATTTGATTAAGAGCTGAGGGAAAGACAGTGCAATGCTGAAGTGATAAAAACACAAGGAAGAGATTGTAAAGCCATCAAGTGGTTCAGCAGTGGTATCTCCAAATCTTCAGATTTCCTTAATAACTGAAATTCAGTAGAACAGAGCAATTATTTCTCTTTACAGATCTGAATACAAACGTTTCTTATATGGGATTAGATAGATATTATTAATAAACAGGTGCCACATGTTGTAAACATAAAGTCAGATATCATCAAAGGAAATGACTTTGGCTATTTACCCCAGAAAAACAATGGAGGTAACACTCAAAAATAGAGTGTGATTTTTGAGTGCTGAGCCTGTATACAACACAGTGCAAAATTCAAACCTCAGAGTCACCACTGGTGGGAATATCCTGGCCACTCCTGCAGAAGCCAGCCTGCTCCCATCCTTTTCTGAAAGGCTGTAGCGATTTGGTAAGGCTGTGCTGAGGAACCATCTGGTGTTGTTGCACCTAACATAAACTATTTCAGTTTAGAGATGCTATTGGCAAGTACCAATTGTGCTGCAATAAATAAATAAGCAAACAAAAAAATGCGTTCTTAGATATAAAAGCCAGAACAAATCCTCACAGTGTCATCACTATGAACTGAATGTGTTGGAGGACACTCTTTTCTGGTTTATGACCAGGGATTGAAAGCAACATTTAAAATACTGCAGACAGCTATGAATTTAATCACAGAATGAACATATGCAAACAGGGAAACAAATCAAACCCCTGTTCAGTTGCCAGATATGGCTTTGTATAAATAGAGAATGGGGTTCATAGCAGTCTATTAGCTAGAAGTATCTATCACCAGTTCACACACCTTGGACTGGATGATAGACCATCCCAGATTTAAGGAAATGTCAATTTGCTTCAAGTTGAAGTGATCCCTGATTGTACTTGCAACGTGCCAAGCCTCCTATTCCCTGAATCTCCAGGCCAGTTTCTGCTCCCACGAAGGAGCCGAAATGGTGTGAAAGCACTGTGGGCCCTACAGTCCCGGAGACTGGGTCCCTGAATAGCGGTTTCCAAAGGTGCTAGTCCAGTGTGAGCCAAAATCAGGTGCTGCTGCTTTCCATCTTTTAACTGTTTGTGGGCTTATTGGGTTAAACTCAAAGGATCTGATTCTGCCCATTTTCAACAGCTTATAGAGCACACATATCTGTTTCTAAGTAACAGCTTAAGGAACAACTATTTTGTTTTTTAGGCAGCCCTGAATTCAGTTACTACGACTGAAAAAGCATAGAAAACAGATTTGAGACAAATATTTAGAAGCCCTCAAGTTACAATGAGTCCAGCAGGTACTTCATATCTCCTGACCACTTTACAAACACCACTGTGTATGCCAGTGAGCTGTGGTGACAAGGGAGCAGAAGGCATTCCCTTTGATTTCATTTGTGATGCAGGCAGAAAGGCTCCTTGCAATAATGTCAGCCAGGGTACAAGTGAAAACAGAGCTTCTTGCTATGGCCTTGCTGGCCTATGAAAAGTAATTAATCTTCAACATAAGGATGTCGATATAGCCCACAGCCTTGTTTGGAGAAAAAAATATTATTGGGGTTTACATTTTATTCTAAAAGATGAGTTTCTCAGTGACAAGTCCCAGATGAGGAGTCCACATGCACATACCTATTTTATATATCAGGGTATTGCTATGCATATAGAATCACATATAAACATGCTTGTCTCGTATATATGCGTATGTTGGCTGAAGAGCAGGCATGCCAGCAAGTTACTGAAGATTAAATATACCTTAAAAGCTCAAATGTTACACAAGTCTTATAGTCCTGGTAAAGGAACCAAAGATCCATATAGCTTTCAGTTTGGCCAAAGGAATAGTTTCCTTGGCATCACTTGAACTTGTGTGAGCAAAGTGGAGCAATGGAAATATTGCATAATGTTTCTCTCTGCACACAAGAAATAAATAGTTCCAAGGGCCAGATACTGCCCTTGGCAGTATAAAGTAATAAAGGCAGACATAACAAGGAGAAAGAGAAAACATTTCCTATTCAGCCAAGAAGAACCACTCTAACAGGACTTGACAATCCACTTTCCTATATTCAGAGGTACTTGAATTGACAATATTAGCTCTGTAGCAAAGGACAAACTATGGAGCTGATCATACCCCTGCTTTACTATGTTCTCATTATCATCGAAGCTATGACTGGTTCTTCTAGGGATTCACCACTAACCAGCGTAATAGAGACAGATTTCCATGCTTGCTATTACTCTGCATTTTTCACAGACCTTCAGATTGTTGCCATGTTCAGTTAAACCTGATTTCTTTTTCTCTATCTTTAGCATTTTGAGGAACTGAATGTCTTCATTTCATGCCTTGTAGAACTATCCCAAGACATTATGGCACAGGAAAAAACCTCAAATTAAATCTAAATGAGAATAATGAAATCCCATAATTAACATTTCTATTAGAGACTGAGAATAGCATCTGTGTTAGATGCCATAAACACAAGTAAGTCAGAATAATCTCGTCTCATATTAAGATGTGAACCTTCTATTTCTTTAAGTATAAATGTTCCATTGCTATTTACACGATGATTAAGAGTAGTTATCAGAAAATAAATCTGTTTCTTAATAGTGGAAAGAATGAGAAGGATAGAGAATAAATGGGAGTTTAAGGGGCTGCTAAAGTTCTCCCATGAGCTTGGACAAGATTTATGTGCAATGTGAATAAAAAATGTATATGACAGCACAGGATTCACTTTGTTGTTGGTTCCTATTCTATTTGTCTAGCCTAACTGTATTCTTTGCCTCCCAGACATATAGTGAGTCTGGCATTGTTGAGCAAGTGAGGGAATAAACTGCCAGTCAGCAGCTATTTGTGGCAGCTTAACCTCATCCTATCTCATCAGCCCCAACATTGTAGAGCAAGACCAGTGCCATGAGATTTGAGTAAAAGCATCAATAGCTACCTGCAAAGCTCCTCCTGCTACGAAGAGGCATTCTAGGAGGCTCATTACAAAGCAGTCTTATTACTGCTATGCCTTTTCCATTGTTAAATGAAAATGTAGGCTCTTCAATTATATATTAGCTTTCATACAATGTCAACAGCTTAGTAACAGCACAAGCAAGAGCTGGTGGGATTGTGATATATGTCTGATAAGTCTCTCAGTGCATCTTCAGAGCTATGAGGCTTCATGCCTGATGCTTCATGTCCATTTTTTGTCCACTCTCATTAAGGTTTCCACAAAAATCTCATTACAGATGCCCAGCTGTAAATGTGCAAAGGTCTGCACCTGAAACTACTGACACCTTATTAGTTAGATGGACAGCATCTGGGTGGCTAGGAAATAAAAGCAACACTATTGAGCCATCAGAGTGGAGGATTCTATTGGGGGCTTTTTAACCCTCATTTCCTGAGGGGATGAGACTCAAGTGCTTCTGCCTCCTACCTGCATTGTTTCCTACTGCCTACATGCTCCTTCTGCCTGCGTTATTTCCTCCTGGCTCCATTCCCCAGGAAATCCTGACCATATTGGTCTGTTTCAGCAAGGTTTGGCGGTGGGGTGGAAGCTTTCAGTATACTGCAGTTTAGCACACCACGTTTTGTGTCATGAAAACAGAGGAGGCACAGAGACGCTGTTACCACTGCTGCGGAGGGACAGGCTGCACAGCCGCCTGGGCGAGATCCTTACAAAGCAGAGAACCCGCACAGGAGAGCGCTGCAGTAAATCAGTCTGTGCATGATCTACTGCTCAAGGAGCTATTTGTGGAGGAGAAATTAGCTGCAGAATTATGCCAGCTGTTGACTCGGTGTATGACAGCTGTTACACAAACAGTGTCCCCCCCATGGTGCTTTGGCTACACTCCTGCTGGGCTGCTGGTGTCCTCCACCAGGCCCCTGGCACCCCACAAAGTGTCTCATGGTTGCCTTGTGCTCACTGAAAGGGTGCATAGCACTCCATCGTGGTTTGCATAGCTGTCATGTATCAGAGGGCAAAGCGGTGGCTGAAGCTGTGACTTTGCTGTCAGGCAAAGCTGAAGGCTGTGGGAAATGTCAGGAGAAATATCTGCCACATTGGTCGTAGTGTGGTGTCATTTGCTGGTTTTTCCCCCCAACAACCTTCTCTAGCTGCATGAAAGCACATAAGTCATTAGACTGCTGACAATCTGGCCATGGAAGGCAGTTCATTCATTGCTGCCTGTATGGAGTAGAAACTCATACCGCATAAGCAGAAACTCATACCGCATAAGCAGAGTCCACCTCATTTGAAGGAAAACAAGAAGTTTTATAGGGCACCTAATCTTTTACCACACCCATGCTGATGCATAAACAACATTTTGTCCTTCTTGAGACAACTGTGGACAAAATGAGCAGTTCAGCTAAAAGACACCAAGGAGTTTGTGAACACTGAGACATGCAACAGTAGCATAGGAGTGTCCAAAATGAGCTTCTCAAACCACACACTTCCTTGCCCTTTCAAATGCAGCTCCTGATTCCAAACCAATCCACCTGACCAGATCAGGACAGTGTTTTTGTGGAGCTATTGGGCAACCTGGGTCACTGCACAAGGAAAGAAGCCAGCATGGGCTGCTGCAGCCAGCTTTGCCATGTCATTGTGGGTCAGAGATACATGTCCAGGCCTCCCAATCCTCTCCAGAGCAAGATAAGGCCCACTGTCTACCAAGCCCCACACCTCTAGCAACTCAAACTTCCACAGCGTGGTTAACAACCTTGACCAACAGGGTATTAGTGGTGCATAGGCAGCTTCAAACTAGCACACGGATCCTGCCTGGACAGTCGAATGCTTCCTGCTGAGACCAGTTAGGTCTGGATGTCACTGCTCTGCCATTGCTGCTGCCAGCGGTGATCCCAGTGACCCTGGGACAGCCCCGGACAAGCACTTTTTGTTTCCCAGAGGCCAGGAGCCAAGAACAACTAGATATTTTCTCCCCTAAGGTATAGAAAAGATGTGGCTCTAGGCTGTAGACTGGTGCTTCTGAATGCCCTCCTTCTTTTGACCACACAACAAAGTACAATACATTGGAAGACTTGTACTCCCTGCTCACCCTTCCCAGGTCAGACAAATATGAGCACAGGCAGGTATGTCTACCCCCTACTGCAAGCAAACTCACTTTGCAGTAAGGAACTGCATCCCAGCTTCTCACCAAGAGTTTGGGCAGGCATCAGCATCGCATCCCGCTCACATAGCTGTCAGACAGCAGCGGCCAAGCCCCTCTCAGAGCTTGCCAGCAGGCTGTCACAGGGCAGTGCTGTGAAGCCGAGGCTGGGGGTTCCTGAAGAAGCCATCACACTGTTTCCCCCAGAATGTCAGCATTGCAGAAGGAGCAATGGAAGCACTGCAGCAATGAAGCACTGCAGCAATACCCTCTGGCAAACAGGATATGTAAATAAATGGGTTTCTATCTAGATTCCATTGTGTGCAGATTTGTACCAAAGAATTGTTGTGATGGGCATCATTATGTCTCATTATGTGATTGCAAGTAACCTTTTGTGTAGCAGACACAATCCACGTAACATGTTGTGTGACCAGTTTACAAAACCAGGCTCCTTCAGAAGGGCGAGTAATTAATCATTATTCAGCAACAGCACTCACCACTCCACTACTTGCTGGCAGGAGTGTAGAACTGAGGGCATGACTAGCTACAACAATGCATTATTCATGCAATAGAAAACTACAGTGAGCTGTGGTATTGTCCCAATAAATGGTTAAAACGAAAGAAAGCACTCCATTAGTTTTCAAGTGTGTGGTTGATTTTTCTTTTTTAATAAATTTACTGCCAACACATTGCATGAATAAGCAGAGGCACGAGTGGCAAATGCACTAGGAAAGAATTAGTATAAGGCACCAATGGGCGTTTTTCATAATGCTAAAGTCAATAATCCGAGGACAACTAGAAGATCCCTTGAATGCCTTGCCTTGAAGGTATAGCACAGTAACTTTATGGCTGTAATCATTTTATGACTTTATCAAGCACTAATTTAATAGAGAATGGAATGCACATAGTCAAAAATAAATTGCAGTGAATATTTTATTCGATTAAGGGACCTAATCATAATTTACACATTGTGCTCTTTAGGAGACTTTTTTCTTCATCCTTAGCTGTGGCTTTCATTTACACTACATCTGGCTGACAATCTATCATGACTCAAATAAGGCACATAAGATTATTTACATTTGATCACTGTCCGCTGTTTATGCAAGCCAGGGTTAATGCAAAAGGCTGACAAAGGTTGCAGTTTAGTCACTGATTTTGGACAGGCTGGAATTGTACCTGCTTTCTGCTCATCTGCCTTTGTCAGAGAGCTGCTCAGTTACTTCTACTAGCAAATACCATCAGAAAACAGTCAGCATGCAAGTACAGACCCCTCTATCATCTTGTACTTCACCGTGCACTCATTCCAAAAAAGGTACTTTTCATCTCAGATCTCACTGTTTACCACACCTGTGAGTATAACTTTTCCAACAGAGCCCATTACTGAATTTTATTTTTAATTGTTTGCTTCTATATGGGAGTCTTTTTCTACGCATTAATTCAATTTGAATTTGGAAGAGCTCAATTCATCAGGTCTAGTCGTGTCATTATGGTGATGGATTATTTTTTCACTAAAAAAGAACCAGAAATACCATTACAGAACTACGATTTCAAACTCATGTTGAAAGGAAGCTGCAGTAATTCAAAGGGACTCAAAAACCAAACATGTTTTGAGGAATGTCCCCAGATGCAGAATAAATATTTGTAAAAAACCCCAACCTTTCATTTTGCTCTGGGTTCAGAAATAGATTTCAGGTCAAGGCTGTTAAACTGAAAAAGCATCAGTTGAGGAATGAACACCAACCAAGTGAACATTTACGATTTATGTATGTATTCCATTCAGCTGCAGTTTCCATAATTGCATTGCACAGACACTGGCCATTCAGCAAAGCACATCATGTAGCAAAAGATGAGTTGGCTTTCTCTCTTTTTCAGCAGAGTGGTGTAAGGAGAGCACAGCAATGGGAAGCACAGAGGACACATTCACTTCGTCTCTTGGAGGATTTCATTTTCTTCTTTGCTGGTAAGACTAGTCTCCTTTGCCCTGAAGTATTAACAAATATACCAGCTCCCAATGAAGACAGGCCGCCCTGTGTCTATCAATAGAATCTATATAGAATCTTTTCCCTTAGGGATTAATTCAACTTTTGATTCAATCTTTCTGAGCTTTAAATTATGATGTTACAAACCTCCAAGGAACTACTGTACTATTTGTGACCTTCTTTATTACTTTCTGCTGTTTGATAAAGTAGAGAAAATTGATTTATAGATTAGTTTGCTTGTGAACATGGAATATCAATGGTAAGAGTGTGACTCCTGGAAAAGCAAGGGAAGCTGGCATTGGTTAAAGTTTAATATAGCAGTTTATTAATTAATGGTGAAGAACAATAGAATAACTGCATGTTAATCTTGAATGAGATTCTGAAAGTGTGACATAATACCAATAAACCAAGGCATCTTGCGAGAGTTGGATTTAAAGTTTTCAAATCATTTTAAACAAGGAAGAGTTTTGTCCATCACTTCTACTTGTTTTCCCTAAAAAAACTCCGCTTCTTCCCCTTATGACCTGACGGATGTTTTTGTGTTTTCTGTAAGCATTAAAGGTTAAAGGTGGAAGGCAAGGCCAAAGTTTTCCAAATGGAGCCTAAAATTAGGCTTTGGTGTCTGTATTTGGATTCCTAGGCCCCAATCCAGGAGTCTATTTTTATTCAAAGCATCCAGGCACTTGACTTCAATGGATCTAAAAACACTTGCGCTTAAGTGCTTTGCTGAATCAGGACGGACTTAAGCACAAATGTAAATGCTGTACTGAACTGGGGCTCTAAATATGTGTCTTGATTTTAAAAGTGCTGAGAGCCAGCAGGTCTAATTGAAGTCAATGGCAGCTGCGAGACGCTCGGGGTTTCTGAAAATCAGGACACTCATTGAGGTGCCTGAATCTGATTTCAGGTGCTCAGCTTGCTGCATTCACTGTGGGGGAAAATGGTAGCCTATGGGAACAGGCAATGGAAGGCATGATTTCTCAATAAACAAGGTCCTGATTTTACGCAATAAACCTCAGTAACATAAAATGAGGAGATGGGGGGCAAAAAGCAATACTTTCCTGGAAATCTAATAGAGTGTTTTTTCTCAAGCATCAAACTGCTATGCAAAAGTATGAAATTAATAAAGCACATTAAAAATCACAGTAACTAGAAAAGCATTGGGCTAAATTCATGCCTTGTGGAACAGCAGCAGCGTCGAAGAAGCACATCAGGGATGGATTTGGCTCACTACGTTTTGAGCATTAATTTGATCAGGAGCAGTGAGTCAACAGCAGCCTAATGCAGCAAAGAACTTTGCTCTGCTACCATTGAGAGAATCAAGCACAACAGTCTGTATTAGTAAATGGTAAAAATGCAAAAGCTAAACATTTTTGCAAGTAAAAACTGTATCATTATAGAGTATAAGATAAGCAGCAATATTAGGAACAGAGATGAGGTGGAGGCTAGTCATCTGGAGAAAGGCAATCTTTTTGAGTGAACGCAGTAGTCCTCTCTACCTAAAGACCCTGACCAGGCTACCCCACACTGCTCCTCCTCACATCATGCCTTGGGTACCTTCTGAGGCACACTTCAAGCGGACTTAGTCACACAGGAGTGGACTCAGTCATACACCATTGTACTGTTAACCCCCAGAGAAAGCTGCTGACACAATGCAGTAGGACTGCAGCAGTATGTGAACGCATCCTGGACAAACCAAAGAAAAGCAATTCCATCCCCTTTTTATGTGCATGTAAAGAAGAGGGCCGTGAACGCCCTTTGCCAGTCCCTCATCTAGGTCTTGCCTGCCCAGTGGCAATGCCAGTGTGGAAGCCCACCACGCTGCACCCTGCACCGTCCAGGAACGATTCAGAAAACCCATGCTTGTTCAGGCACCTACCTGCCTGACCCTCCTAAGCTGCCTGCTGAGACAGAGGAGCTGGTAAAGGACTCTTATGATGATGCCTTTTCCTAGTACTCTTATTTAGCATCTCAGGATGGAAGATACCAACCATTTTGGACTTGTCAATCCCTACTGCCTGCATAACTTGGATCCAAGCATGGCCATGCAGAAAAGCCCTTGCATTTCCTATCCCCTCCTGACTTGAGGAAGGACCTCCTAAAACTCCACTGAGCATTTTCAAGTTTTCCTCCAAGGTTTACACCAAGCCCTTCAGCAAGCTTGTGTACTCATGGCAGAAAGGCTGATAGCACCTTCCTAGATTAGATATATTTAAAACCAGTGGTTCTGTCCCTGCCCAAAGTGCAGTAATGTGGGGAGGATCCGGACTGTCTGAAATCAATTGTGATTGGAAAGAGTAACAGAAAACCCAGTACACAACCATTTGAGGGGAAAAAAACTGTCACTTGTGATAAAAAAGAGAAACAGAAATAGATTTGAAACATTCGTTTCCCTTTATTTGCTCAGTGAGGCTGATGTCTACTGCACATTAAAAAAAAAAAAGAAAAAAAAAATCACAGGAATTTCATACAATGAATTAAACCACAAAAGTACATGGAGAATTGGCAGGTGGAAAACAGCCCAGTTTGGGCTTAACTAGTTATCTCACTTTCCCCATTCAGCATAGTCCAACCAATAGATTTACATGTTCATCTACTGTACAGATCTTACAGTAGCTTCCTCAGGTCAGTGGTTCACATTATTGAAAATGTCTGTCACATAGGTACAAATTTAGAATTATCACATTATATTACATGGCTATTCTAGGTTGTTTATAGATCAGATCTCATACTACAGTGATTGAAGTTCTCATTACAGCCATCAAAAAGGACATATAATCATTACCTACTGTAAACTTACATCTGAAGGGATGAGAAGGTGTGGTTGGTTTTTTTTTTTCAACTGACCCAACTGTTATACCGCAGAGGCACAAACTTTCCTCCCATTGCTGCTACAGACGACGGCAGCCCAACTGCTTTACACAGGAATTTAGCACAGGTATTTTTCCTCAATTTTAGGCTCCCTCTGTTTGGATTTGAATTTGGATAATTTTACCTTCTGTAGGAATTACTTTCTCTAGGAAAAGACCATACGAAGGCCTTTTTTCAAGGAAAAGACCATAGCTCTCAGAAAGACCATGGTTTCTAAGTACCAGTTCCGTTACCTGTATTGCAGACGTGGCACTTACCACAGCATGAAAACAACAGCACAATCTTCACCTAACAGATACACAGAGCTATGCTGCAATTTGCCTCCAGTGACAATGTGGTACATCTGCTAATTTGAAATGTTCTTAGGGGAAAAAAAAAGGAAACAGTTTCTATTTTGACAGATTACCTACTACAGTGGCTACACAGGGCACAAATGGCTTTATTCAGCAATCCTAGCTCTATTTAATTTCATATGTAATTTGTAAATCCACAGAGGAAAGCCATCTTCAGGATGGGAATGTTTGCCAGGCCAGTGAAAGAAAAAAAAACCAAACCCCTGACTCATGTCATTATGCCTGCTTGGTAGAAAACAAATAATGCCCTCCCAAAGCCCACATCAACTTATTCATGTCAGCAATATAGGGCAAAAGAGAATGTATTTAAAATTTAATCACAGAAATTTAAAGGCAAAATAGGTAATGCATCTGGTCCTTGAACACATAATATGATATACTAAATATTGATTTCTTAAAAATAATTTATTGCTTTTAATATTTTTCTTTACAACAGAAGATACTCAAAATCCAGAAAGGAAAACTGTAAACTTTTAGTTTGGCATTCACACGAAGTTAAAATACCTGCATTTTTAACCTACAGAGCAACAACAAGAATTATGCAGATTAAAGAATGTTACAGTTGTAACACAGAACCTCTGAAAAAGGTCTCTTCTTTTTTATTAATTCTTTTTTTATTTATTTTTTTATTTTATTGCTATCTATCTACTGAGAAATAAGAAGCCAAAAAATCAAGCAAGCATCCAACAGGACAGACAGTGGAATCTCTCAGAACACAGTATGCTGGTGATAAAATGAATGCAGCCATCAAAATCAACTGCACTGGCATGGGGGTGGCATCGGTTTTCTAAGATTGGGAGTGGGAAAGAAGATTAAATAGTTCGGTGTGCCATACCTTTAAGAGTCATGAATGCCAAACAGTAATAGAATAC
This sequence comes from Psilopsiagon aymara, assembly GCA_024733675.1. Lineage (NCBI taxonomy): Eukaryota > Metazoa > Chordata > Aves > Psittaciformes > Psittacidae > Psilopsiagon > Psilopsiagon aymara. The sequence continues at coordinate 37,305 of JANRGW010033830.1, forward strand.
CAAATCTATACATTCACAAGCAAATCCCAAACTTTGCTGATTCAGTCTTGAGACTCCAAGTTCAGATGAAACTCTGACGCTCAGAATAGCTCTAAGTTTACTCTTGTGGTTTTTTTCTTTCCTGAAGTTTGTATTTAATTTAGCAGAAGTAATGTCATCAGCAACAATGTCATGGGCACATCTGAGGCCACGCTAGTGCATAGTAAAAAAAGGAAAAAAATAATGAAACAACCAACCCACTGCTTCTGCAAAAGCTGAATTCCCAAATGAAGCACTTACTCCAGACTGACAACCATCATGCATCCTAGGTATAAAATTTCCACTGGCCTTTTTATTATTTTAGTCATCTTATAATTTATAATAAATAGAGTAATTGTAACTGATAAATATGCCTCTTTAGTAAACAAAGGAATGAAGGATTGGTATTTATACAGAATGCATAACTGTAAAAAATACAGATAAATTCCATCGTTAAACTCTGCCAATGAAAAGATTACTGGCTTCAAGAACAGCATTTAGACACAGAATTACTGTAAAAATCATACTGTACTTAGTACCTCAGCATATTTTTTTCAAATTAAAATCACAAAAATTAAACAAAATAGCATTTTAAAAAGATTTTTGACCTCTAGTTCCAAAACTACTGTTGATACATAAAATAAAAACATTTCTTAATGATTACCCATTTGAGAGACTTTACATAAAATTATGACATCTAGAAAAATTTAGATGAGAAAATTTCATTCCCCTAACAAATTCAGTGTATAAAACTGCAAAAGAAAATGAAGCAATGAGAAAAATGTGGAAAAATACTGCAGAAGTGGTGAATACTTTTTGGGATAGGATAATTCTTGACAAAATTCTTACAGAAGCTCACCAAGAAGGGATGAATGTGTGTAAAGCATTTGTGCATTCACACGCGCACACACATATACACACGCACACGCTCACCCACACGCTTCTCTCTTTTTTTACAATCAAATATATATAAGTGTAAGTTCAGCTTTCTACATATGTTAGTGTACAATAATTGTTTCACCTCATATAATTACATTTGAGTATTTTTGATTAAGAAAAATTCAGCAGTTTTTGAAAAGAAGGCTGCATTTACAGTGCATAGCTGTAACAAAAAAGAACATCGTCATACAGTATGTACATAAATAAAAATACTCCATTTAACATTTGTAAATACTCAACTACTTTAGAGAATGTAGCAAATAAACTATCTGTGCACACACCCAGATAGTTACATCCAACTCTCATTAATAATGTAACACTACGTCCGCTCATTAGAATAAATTGCTGAACAAGCTGCACATTTGACCATTAACAAGGCTTTGAAAATTTTGCTGTGGAAGATCAACATTGTAGACATTTACATGGGTGTCAGAATTAAAAGATGAAACTTCAAAATGTTAGGGAAGCTTCAGCCTTTCATTTTCTCTTCTGCAAGGACTAAAAAACACCACCCCTCC
>JANRGW010033831.1:5286-25413 GCA_024733675.1 Psilopsiagon aymara
CAGATACTGGAAGGCTGCTATGAGGTCTCCACACAGCCTCCTCTTCTCCAGGCTGAACAGCCCCAACTTTCTCATCCTATCTTCCTACGGGAGGTGCTCCAGTCCCCTGATCATCCTTGTGGCCCTCCTCTGGACTTGTTGTGTGCTTATCATTGTTCATATTCTTTGCTTCTCCCTTTTTCAAAAATTGTTGTTTTATTCACAGGTGTGAAAAAGAATGGAAAGGAAATCGTTGCCACAGAAGTGCTAAGCATCTTCAGCCTCCAACTTCAAGTCTCCTTCAAAATGGTGGGTCTGTAAGAAGAAAGAAATATCTTTCAATTCATTCCTTGACTGTTTCATTGTACTTATATCTGTCTTGGATTTCTCTGATTTGCAGATATTTGGATTGGGTTGGGTATCAGTTTCTTGCTGATTAAAATTACAGCTGCTGCCTTGTATTTCTTTAAGAGGAAGAAAGTGCCAGAAATGTAAGTGAAACTTTTATTTTGCATAGAGCAGACACAAATGTGGCACAAAGCAATGGCTAACTGCCTGGTCTCACTGGTTTCAACTTTTAAATCTCCCCACAGTCTGTCTTTATATGCAACACTAGGCATAAAACCTAGCATTGCAACAGAAGCTGACCTTAGTGGACCCCAGCCTGGAAACAATAAGTTATCATTTGACTGCTTAGAATGTTTTAATTGCAACATTGTTTGATTATTCTTAAATTTAGAAATTCATAATTCATCCACCTTAACTGCAGTAGCCCTGATTTTTGTACACAATGGTTAAATATGAAAAATGGGAGGTATTTAAAAATCACAGAACCATAACGTAGTTTGGGTTGGAAGGGACCTTAAAGATCATGTAATTACAAACCCCTTTCACTACACCCTTCCACTACATCAGGTTGCTCAAAAGCACCATCCTACCTAGCCTTGAACACTGCCAGGGATGGGGCAGCCACCACTTCTCTGGGCAACCTGTGCCAGTGCCTCAGCAGCCTGAGGCAGCTGAGATTTAAAGATTTCTAATTTAAAGATTTCTGAAATTAAAGATTTCTAATCTAAATCTATCCTCTTTCAGTTTAAGGCCATCCCCCCCTTGACCTGCCACTGCGGGCACTTGTAGTGGCAGGAGCTGAACACAGTACTCCAGGTGGGGTCTCATGAGAGCAGAACAGAGAAGGAGAATCTCCTTGACCTGCTGGCCACAGTCCTTTTAATGCAGGCCAGCAAATGCTTGGCTTTCTGGGCTAAAAGCCCACACTTTCGATTCATGTTGAGCTTCTCATCAACCAACATCCCCAGTTCTTTCTCCTCAGAGATGCTTTCAATCCATTTTCCTTCCAGCCTGTATTTTTTTCTTGAGATTGCCCCTACCCAGGTGCAGGACCTTGCACTTGTCCTTCATGAGGTTGGCACCACCCCAACTCTCAAGCCTGTCAAAGTCCCTCTCCCTGACATCCCTTTGCTCTAGCATATTGACACATCGCTTGGAGTAGTCAGCAAAACAAGTTCCTATCTCCCAAACTATCTACTAAATTTTTCTGACTCAATCCCACTGTCCATGTCACCAAAAATATGTTAAACAGCACCAGCCCCAATACTGACCCCTGAGGAACATCACTTGTCACTGGTCTCCACTTGGACCTGTAGCCATTGATACAACTCTCTGAATGTAACAATTCAGGCAACTCCTTATCTACTGCGTAGTCCATCTGCCAAATCTATGCCTCTCCCGTTTAGAGACAAGTGGTTTCCTGAAACCTCTGATGCCAAATTAGTTTCTTACAGGCATATTCACTGCTTTGCCTGAAGCTACTGAGTACCACATGCTCCTGGTGGAACATTTTTTTCCCAAGTATTTCAATATTTACACACATCTGAGAACTTTCTTTTTCTCTGTGATAAGTGAATGGAATAAAAGTGGATTTTTTTTCTGCTTTAAAATATTCGGCTTTTCATAGAAAGCTTCAATAGATTAAAAAAATACAAGTTGTGAGGGTGAAGAATTTTACGGTTTTTACAAATCATAGCTTTTATCCCCTCTTCTTTATTTACTACAGACAGTCACAATCTGACTTTCTGTATTAATCTTGTAATAGCCATCTTAATCAGTGGTCCCTTAGATATACATCACCGATGTCACCTTATCTGTTTCTTCCGCCCATTCCCCTTACTTTTTTTTGTCTTACGCCCATTGTCTGACACTGTCATCTTGCACTAGGATCACCCTGGTACAAACCTCTTGGATTGCGGTTAAAGGACCTGTTTTGCCTGTGGTGAACGGGTCCTCTAGCTGGTGATTTTTTTTATTCTAAATCTGTATTTCTTCTTTCAAGTACTGTGCTTGCTCTTACTACTGTGCAAATAGAGACTAATTGTCTTCTGACATCCTACTGCATAAAGTGCATCCCCAGTAAAGGGAAAAAAAAGTCAGCTAAATTGGTGAAAGTTTACTTCAAAATTTATTTCAAGTGCCTTAGACTGCCTGTTTATTGTTTCACAGATCTATTTCCTAGCCTTTCCTATCATCCCTCTAATAATATCTGCTTCCTCTGTCCTCCCTAAGATTTTTTCCATTTCTTATTTTGCTCTAATACTTCTATTTCTTTTCTGCCCATCTCTTGACTTTGCCAGATCCTTCCCTGAAAGTAAATACCTACCACATCACTTCCTCCCTTTCAGCAACTCCTGTTGTGCATTGCCTTGTCCATTTTCATGGTGTTAGATACCACTCCCCCCTCATTTTCTTCTACAGAATTAATCTTCAAAGCTGTCTCTTTACCTTTAAACTTTTGTTCTGCTATAGACTTTTTTCTCCTTGGGGATGTTCCTATCTCCCAGACTATCTACTAAATTGTGCTGACTCCTGTCCTGACATAATTGCTGCTGACATGTCTTCCAACACTGCACGCTACCCTTGACAGGTAAAGCTGTCACATGAGCACAGAAGCAAAATATTGAAGGTTGTACTACTGTTAATTGAGTTTATAGCATCACTTAATTTCTTTTTGTCTCCTTCCTCTTCTGTAAAATGGGAATGACAGCATCCCCTTATCTTAGTTTATAAGGGCTTAAGACTTTATTCATTCACATTTATACAACCTGCAAAGGTACACATAGAATCATAGAATCATAGAATAGTAAGGGCTGGAAAGGACCTTAAGATCATCCAGTTCCAACCCACTTACCATGGGCAGGGACACCCCACACTAAACCATGCCACCCAAGGCTCTGTCCAGCCTGGCCTTGAACACCGCCAGAGATGGAACATTCACAACTTCCCTGGGGAACCCATTCCAGTGCCTCACCACCCTTACAGTAAAGAAATTCTTCCTTATATCCAGTCTGTGGAAAGGCACCTCAGAAGTGCAAGATTAGCTGTATTGTAAGAGCTTCTTGATTTTTTTTTTTTGTAATTTCAAATAATATTCTTTTTTTAAAGTCTAATGTTTTTCTCAAAACAAGTTTGATGATGTTTTAATAAAAAATATTATTTTCCCTTATGCTGCTTCTTTGCTCTAAACACTCCCTTTGACCTTTTCCTTTCATGGGTTTACTTAAGGGTTATTATGCTGCCATCCACCTCTTTTACTCACATATCTAGGTTCAAGAAATATTTTTTCTTTTCCTGTAATTATATATGCTTTAAAAAAAAAAGTCTTTTTTGTACATTAAAAGTTACCCTATTGCAATAGGATGCCAAACACTTAAGGGCCCTATTATGTATGTAATAAAACAGAGATGAATGAATATCTTACTATGTAGTAACAAAATATTACAGCCCTGACATGGAGAGAATCAGAGCTGTGAAACAGAGTTAGATAACTTACAGAGCAAAGATCATTCTGATCTTGATTGTTTTCACTGGAGCTGCCAGAAAGGTAAGTAGTGATAGAAATTTCTGTGGTTCCAGGTTTTGCCTATAAGAACTGACAAAGACTGTCAAAACATTCTGCCCTTGGTATAGAATAAACAATTTTATTTTCATTTTTTTAGTGTTCTTAATTGCAGTTGACTTATATGGGAGTTAAAAATGTATTTTATAGCATCTTATCAAGAAATAATCTAGCTAATAAATGACAAATTGATTGTGGAATTGTGAAAATGATGAAATCTGAAACTCTGAATTTGAGAAGACAAGTTCATCCAGGCCATTTATTCCTCCTTCTTCAAATACTGAGTGCCTAGCATTATTTGTTAAACAGAAATTACAGCTGGAAACAGTAGTAAATTGAGGCAAGTTTTTCCTTAACTGCTTAATCAGTAATAAGTGAGCAGTCAAAACCAATATTATCATACTGAAGTTTGGTTCTTTAAGATAAAACATTAGAAAAAGAAGTGACTTATGTTTGCATAGATCTGTAAAATTTACAATGTGACAGCACCACGCAGAGGCATGAAATTTTACTCCTGACTTTTTTTAAGTAGATTTGATGAGCTAGAGGAATTTAACTGCGCACACGAATGATACTTCCCTACAGTTCCTTTTTACTTCAAAGGCTTGTATCTGCTTTTAGTCTTCCTGGGATACATTGTTTTCTTAAAGTCACTAGGCACTAGAAGGATTCTAGGCCTGCTTGGCCATTGTTTCACAGGGAATCTTTTACAAATTTGAGCCTGTATTTACTGCCTTTTTATAAACTGTTCTGATATCTATTTTTTAATAATTTCTAGTAATGCCCCCTTTATCTTTGCTTATATAGGACTACACATGCACACATTGACAGATGGTCCTCCAGAGGCACATTAAAAATTGTAGGTGCTAGCTCCCGAAGCATTTTAAAATGGAATCCAGATCCATCTACACCTCAATGGAAACAGCATAGGAGTGTGTGCAAGAGCTTAGGGAAAGTTTTCAGTTTCCAATAGAACTAATTTTTTCATCAGAAAGTCAGGTAGCAAACAGTAGGAGTAGCCTGGTGACCCCTTAGACAATTTCTGGCCAAGAAGATGTACTAACAGTGTTGAAGATCTGAGAATTACATTTATTGCTCGCTTTCTTCACTGGAAAGATCAATAGTGCCTTAACTCCTTCTTTCAATCCGGAAAGAATGTGCTGCTTCCCCTTTGCTTCCTGTTTCTTTTCCTTCATTTGTTAGAATTTCACCTCTGATCTGCAGACTTTAAACTCTTCAGTGCCCAAGTAGAAGTTACTGAAAGTCATCATATAAGTTTACTTCCTACTGAACAAAACCAGCCCACCACATGGCTTGGAAGCAGCATGCTTCATTATCATGATGGCATTCAGATACGCAAGCTACTTCCCAGCTATGTGAAGTATGTATGTGAAGTATGAGAAACTTTTGTCTAGAAACCTCAAATGAGAGGAAGCTTATAAATTTTTCACATTCCTGTTCTTGCTCAAGAGATGATGTTTTCTAGCCCAGAAGGGAAAGCTGCCAATTACTCCACTCCTTCAGTGACATCTGTCCTTATTGACCAAATAGAAGCAAAACTTCAGTTTAGCTTCCATTTTATTGCAGCTGCCTTCTCATGCTTCATTTTACTTTAAAAAGTGAGAACATGAAAAATGAGTGACTTTCCACCCAGCTAAACTGTTATTATTTCCTATTGCTTTCAAAGCAGTCAATGTCCTGAATCCTTTCAGTTTGTTCCTTTCCTGTTCTTGATCTGTGCCATCAGCTACAAGGCGAATGTACCACAGCTATTATCAGTCCTGTCAGTCATAGCAAACACAGAACATTAATTTTTCCAAAGCATATCAACAATGAGTCTTGCCATGCAGGCAACAGAGTGAAAAACTGAGATGCACTGAGAAAATAGTTTAAAATGATAGAAAATCAAGGGAAAATGAGAGTCACAAAAGCCATTTTTCATCCTGCCACAGGACAGACTCAATTGTATTACTTCTGGATTTGCACTTAAAGCTCTTCAGCAACATGAATTTGGGGGCACTCTCAGCCAATCTTGATACCCTAACTAGAAAGAAAGCTTACTGTTAGAAAGTTTTTTTCTCTTAATTGCTGGTATATCTGTTTAGAATCTAAGTTCATTATTATTCACTATGGGCAAGAACAGATCATTCCCTTTCTTGTAGCAAAAAGCTTGTTTTGTACTTGAAGGCAGTTGTTACGCCTCCTTACAGGCTGCGTTTTTTAGGTAAAACAGGTTCAGTGCTCTTTGCCTTTCACCATGGTTAAGGTTTTTTACAATCACAGTGATACCAGTTGCTGTTGCCAGGACTTTCTCCAATTAGACCATACCCTTCTGGAGGCGTGGTATGGAGAAATTGATAGCGTATTCCGGGGGAGGCTCTCCAAGTGGATCTGAAGGACTGATGGGGTTCATCACTGGTTATGCCTCTGTTCCTATACTCCTAAATGATAAAGTGTGACAATAGAATGACATGTATTGAATGATTTTCAGCTTGTGAGCTGGATTGTAGACAGGTACTCTTCTCGTAAAATGAGAGAAAAAGGTGGAGTTTTATGAGACAAAATAAAAACCAACACAAAACTAGGAAGCAGCAGGTGTAACTGTTGTTTGGGAGTTGTGTTACTAGACTGCTGCTGGTATCCAAAGCTGTTTCTTCTTCTGTAGAACATTTTTTTTCTTTTTCCTGAGGGTTGAAGCCCAGTGCTACAGTCAGAAGTCTTCAGTTTTTCTGAAATGCACATCACAAAACTGCCACAAGTAGGAAAGTTTTCAAAGAAAGAAACAGGAGGTGATATGCTGGAACAGAGAAAATCACTCAGTCTGTGTCCTTCAAGATCACCAAGAGATGCAAAGGACTGGGGATTTTTTTTTTTTTAAATGAAGTTTTCTAAAGTGACTTAACAGGTACAAAGTACAGACCCAGGAAGCCCAGATAGTGCGTCAACAGCCTAATCAAGTATCCAAATGACATGTAGATGATTCTAAATGCAGCTTTTCAGAAGACTGCCCTCCTTGCATCATACTTTCCGTTCCTTCTGTGGGATGTGCCAAATACAGCCTACTTCTGCAAAACTAAATTTAGTTTAAAAGGTTTTTTAAATGCATTGCAAATCAAGATCTTGAGTTATCGTTTCTGTTTAGAACAGAAGATTTAGAACCTCTATAAAGAATTCTTTTAAAGGATTATAGAATCATAGAATGGTTTGGATTGGAAAGAACCTTAATACCATCTTTCACGAGATCGGGCTGCCCAAAGTCCTAGCCTTGAACACTGCCAGGGATAGAGCATTCACAACTTCCTTGGGCAGCCTGCTCAAGTGCCTCACCACTATCACAGTAAAGAATTTCTTCCTTATATCCATCCTAAATCTCCCTTGTTTAAGTTTTAACCCATTTACCCCTTTTAGTAGCTTAATTGTAATTAAAACTTTGGTCCTCTAGAATTTTGTTGCTGTTAACTTGATGGTAAAAATTCTTCTATTACTGTATTTCCTGCAGATTTGAATACTATCTAAAAGAAATATTGCATTTTTAATTGAAAGGTACATTGAAAAGTACAAAATTCTGAGCTGTTGCTTCCAAACAAATGAAATGTAGATACTTTCATTTTCCATTAAATAGCATGATGTTACTCAGGAGTGCCTTTATGCACTGTCAGGTGTTTGGTGGAGCATAAAGCTTTCTCCCATCTCTGAAGATAAAGGATAAACAAGGCATTAGTTTTTGCTAGTAAGGAACGCAGATGATTTTAGCAAAGCTATGACCCATGTGACCTAATCCCAAAATGATTAATCCTCGCCTTTTCTACTGTGGTATTTCTGGTTACGTTACAAAATCCAGTTCTCTCTGAGCTGCCTTATCCACATGTTTGAGTCTTTTTTTTTTCCTAAACCATGCTATGCTCTGCATTTTTAACTCTGCTTGGTACAGTCTTCTGAACTTGCAATTTATGGGTTTTCCTCAAAAATGAGATTTATAAACATTTCATAATGATTGATTATTCTGGACCATAATTCTTGTGAGTGATGAACTAACATTGCCCTCACTGTACAGTAGTAACACATATATAACTTTCTCCCCATATTGAGACCTTTGACAGGCATATTGCTCTTTACTATAGCAATAAGCTATAATTTTCTATCAGAGCAATGTTTCACATCAAGTAAGAGCAAGCAGTGCAAGAATGAGTTTAACGCAAGCCACTGCAATACATTTAGTTAAACTGCTTGATCAAGCAGTTTAAAATTTGGGTGTAAATTGATGATCAGACTGCAACACTCGCCTCAGTGACTGACACTGCACTTTAACGTTTTCCTCAGCAGTATCTGTATTGGTGACAGAGTACTGGAGTGGACATACTATTGTTTCCTTTAATAAGGAAAGATTCACATTTCTAATTACCTAAAGACTGAATGTGTTGCCTTTACATGTATGTAAAGATGTACGCACAACACATAAAGTAATGGTAATATGTCATCTCAGTTCCCAAGCAATTACCACATCTTCCAACTGACGGATTATAGCTCTTGTGTAAATGTACTTAAATTTTCACTTGTATATTCTTTGATGACATTTAAGTCATTTAAAAATATTTCAGTATTTTTTAAAGATAGTTATTGGTATCTATTGCATCTATGTGCATGTAAGTGTAACATATATGTTACATGTAAAGTAATATGTTCAAGGTGACTTCCAAAGCCCTGCTTTGTCAAAAAAGATTCCTATGAGCAGGAAAAAAACTTAAGAAAGCACATTCACCACCTAAATCTGGATAGCATAAATTCAGCCAGTGCCCATATCCTATAGTCCCTAAGATTAGGTGCCCAACTATGTATGTTCTCTCATGATTCAGACCTAAAGTGGAGGGACACCTGAAATATGCTGAACCTGAGCAATTTTCATGCTTGACAAAACCTCACACACATAGAAAGGACCAGTTTCAGCTCTAAACATATCAACCACAGACACACTATTGAAGAACTCAACCACCATCACTTTTTGGTGCCCACAGTTTGGCACAGTATCCTGCTGGTTAGTTATCCTCTTTGTAGAGGAAGCTGGAGATCTGTGCTCAGTATCCTTCCTGCCCTCAGGACAGACCTAAGTACTCAGTGTGTTCTTGCCCAAATAAGCAACATATATGTCTTGCACAAATTGCTCAAGGTCAGTGGGGCAGAGCAGAATGGGAAAGAATAAGACCCTTGCCTTATAATTTCTTATTGTCACAGTAAAGGTGGTTCTCACTGTGAATTGTGTGATTTGTGTCACCCTTTGGAAGTATCTTCACTGACTGCAAACAGAATAGATGTGCTTAATTCTGCATCATGGCCGTATTATGACATACAGCTGGTTTGCGATATCTAAAGGACACACCAAAATTAAAGCATACCAATCTGGCCCTCTGGGCACTAGTTTAGAAGCAGAGCCATGTTCCTTGAAAACTTCATGTCTGAGTTTGCTTCTGGCCTCAGGTATTGTGAGCTTCAGGTTTCGTGAGCTTCAGGTTTCTTGAGTCATGGTGTGCTTTTAGAGTAAAAAAATCGATTCTGTGTATATTTTGTGTACCTCAGGAGGATTAGTATGTGCGTACACACTTTGGAGGTGTATAAACACTATAATGTATTAGAGTTTTACTAAACTAACTAAAAGCATAGAATATCTTGGTTTATTACAGTTAAGATTAAGATCAAATGAACAAATTAACAGGTTCAAATATTTAGATCTCCACATTGTTGTGCCAGGTAATCAAACTGAATTATGAGACTGGCATTTAGAAGGAATTACTTTCTGGCAGACTATTCTGAAAGATTTCAAAGCCCCATGTCTGTCTTAGTCTAAACCCCAAACGTAGGTTCTTGCACTGATTTAGCTCATAAGGTGTTCTGTAGCCTACCTGTGCCTTCCTCCTAAGCAACCATTCCAGTTTCAGTTCTTTGCAGAGGAAATCATGCAGTATACCTCACCTGTGGCTCTCATTGATGAACAATAAATCTATGCATATCCAAAAGCATGTATATGTTTAGCAGCAACAAATGAAAAGTGATTATTTTAACCTGCACATGACTTACTCAGAACATCAGTTTAATTGCACTCATTTCAATAGAGCTCAGTCAGAGATGTATTTAGCCATGTATATTTTTTTACTTAAGACTTTTCAACCTGAAACTGTTTGGTTCTTTGACAATCTGTGTGATATTGTGGGTGGTTTTGTTGTTTACTTGACTTTTCAAGGAAACTGAATGAAACCACTAATGCTTCATTTGCCAACCCATTGTATGAAGGCCTTCGTTCATTAGGGAAAATAAAGGTAAGTAGCAAAATTGCTTTATACATTCAGAAAAATGAGAGGCTGTAGTTCTCAGATAATTTTTCCATGAAAACAAACTGTGTATTCCCTCACTGAATGCTACTAAAGGAAGTAAGAAGTAAAAATTGCTGCAGAACTCAGATTAGTTCCAGTGCATTTTCAAAACATAGGCAGATTTGTAATCAGCTCAGTTTTGAGAACATCTTCATATTTGTAACTAATACTGACTGTGGACTTCTAAATCAGAAAAAGAAAAAAGAAATTTGGATGAAATATTCAGCCAGACATAGAAGATGAAGCTCAGAAAAAGAAAAAACAACCAAAAAAACCAGCACCACCACCAAAAAAACACAAAATGTGTGATTCAGTACCCAAGTTGCTTTTGCACATACACTTAACGTTCATAAAATAGTTTAGAATACTTCCCAATACCTTAAATGTACATCACTACAAAATTCACCTTGACACTAAAGAAACGCTTTGTCACACATTTCCCTAATGCCATTGCAGCTACCTCTGTTATCTGATTAATCATTGAAAATAACACAGACAAATCACCTTGGAGTTAAAAGGAGAAAAAAAAAAAGTAAAAATATTTAAAGCACCTTTCCTGCCCTGTTTTGATACTACCCTTGTTAACATTGAAAGGACTAGGCTTTATTTAAAACAGAAAATAAAACTTCCTTGTCGACAGTCAGTAATATAAGATTCGACTGCAGCTTTGAATAGGATTAACTATGACATGCCATTTACTTTCTATAAAAGTTCCTTACACCTGATTTTAGAGACATTAGATCAAATTGATTTACTTACAGGTTGGGGTCTGTGAGAGCTCCAAGTTGGAACCTTTCCCATCACAGTCATGTCCAATTTTTCAGGACATTTTTATTTTCATTGAAATAGATTCCTGACAGGCTTCATTTAAAAGCAACTTGAAAAACAGAAGTACAGTGTCAGGAGAGACATTTTCACAGAAGACAGCCCTAGGCATTGTGATTGAAGTCCAGTGCAATACCAGATTTTCCTCTATTTCCATTAAGATTGGGAAAATGTGTGTTTTCACTAATTCTTCCTTTAAAAGGGAAAACAAGAGTTATGAGCTTTCACTGAATCTGATTAGCCTTAAATCTGAATGGTGCATCATCAGTCAAAAGAAACGGTAAAACACAAACAGCTCTCCAGCTGAGTATTCACAAGTTACTCAGTTGTGGACATCTCTAAGTTTTTAAAAGAAAGGACAATTCTCCCCAGACCTTTCTGAATAGTGAAAATATGTAGGCTTAACATTGCCACACACTTGCCTGTAGTATTGCCTCATAGTTTTGAACCCAGAGTGTGTTACTCAGACAGCCACATGGAAGGATATTTTCGTAATATTATTTGCAGCCCACTAAAAATATTCTAAAGCAGTTTTTCTTCTTTTTATAGTCTTCTGGGTATGCCACCTCACCTGCTGTTCAAATCAGTGTTTCTCCATGGCATGAGGTATGTAATAACATATGTATCTTCTAAAGAAGGATATGTGTTGCACTATTAAATGAAATTCATTTGCAGAGCAAAAAGTAAAAAGGCACTTAAAGTCAATGGTATATTGTTACTCATAATGTTAGCACCTCTGGAAATCTGAGAAAGTTGACCAGGGTTGGATTGGCTGACAAGGACTTCATAAAAGTAATTTCATTAATGTTGCTTAGTGCAGCTACTTGCTACACTATACAGTAGTTCAACACTTTCCAGTAAGGCAGATGCTGAAGAATGTTTCAAACTACAGAAGTCCTTACATGAAGAGTTCATTGTATCCCTTTTCATATACATTCCTCATTCAAGAAAATTAGAACCGGTCATTTAAATATACAACACCATGTACCAAAATGAGTGACCCGCTGCAATCACACCATTGTGACAGATTTTCTCCAACTACTACTGCAAATGTAATAGAGAAAGAGCTTTGGAGACAAGTAGGAACAAATGCAGGAGAAGGTTTAAATGACTTATCAGGTATATGTGGCAAGTAAAGGATTCAGTAAAGCCATGCTAATATTTATCATCTGAGAATCTGGTCTAAAAGGTTTAGAGATTTTCTAGCTTTCTTTGAATTTAACATCATATGCTATTTCTGTAATGAATCTACAGCCATTCATGTCGATTCTAATGAATTGAATGACTTAGTTTTTAAATTTCATTCTATATTTTTCCTTTTAGTGTCCATTTAATGGAGATGTGAATGCTAGTTCTTTTCCAAATCCTCTCTATGGTGAAGCATCCGAAGATATGGAGAAATTATGCAGTTCCTTGAAAACAGACATAAAACAGGATCAGTATTGCTTGTAACTCTTTGCCTGAAGATTTGTTCTAAAATCTGAAATGTCATGATATTATAGTGTTTGTAATATGAATCAATAACTCTTCACAGAATAACTCTTTTATTAAAATAATTATGTTCAGAAAGTAGCTAGTAGCTATATTAAAAATGGAATCCATACATATGTAAAACATATATATATATATATATATATAGACTTCTGTCATTTCTGTTGGTGCAGAAAGAGCTTGGTAACTGTAACTATGAATTCATTTTACATTTATTCAGTTCAAATTCCAGTATGTTAATAAAATATTTAATCAAATCCAGAATCTTGAGGTTTGGGAATCATAATTGTATGTCTATTATTTGAGAAAGTATGAGTTAAATATTTCTGCAGCTTTGCACTGGAAATGGATTTTAAATGACCATTTTAGTGTTTCAATGGGCAGAAGCAAAAGAAAAGTCTTTGCTTAATGAGAAACATATTGAGCTAAATCAAAGATGGTTATGAAACAGGCATTTGCATAGCAAATCAGCATGTGATTCATCAATGTGACATACTGGCATGTATACTTAGTTTTAAAAAATATGTTCGTTATTAACCTTGATAGGCATATCTGACCAAATTCCCTTCTGGTCAGCTCTACAGTGCTTACCACAGCACTATTGATTAGCTTAGTGGTTGACAGAGGGTGGAAATTAGCATGTTCAGAAAACCGTTTTTTTGTTGAATAGCTTGGCCTCCCACAGAGCTGAAATTTGTGTTGTCCCTTTCTCATGCCTAAATAAGAATGATTTTGGGGGTGGTGATTCTGGATTTCCTCCTGATACAGGGTGTCATCCTCTGCAATACCAGGAATAGCTTGTGTTTACACTTTAAGTAACCTGACAATATGTCGCCTTCCATAATGCTCACTTGAATTATATGGTGGTCTTTTTTAGCTTGGAACCTTAAGTGCTCCTGCTGTGCTTGTGTTTTGCTCCCTTACTGTATTTTTACAGCCTGCTTGATTTTAAACCCATTGGCAAGTTGCAAAGTTACTAAAATCCTACAAATTCATAAAACCAGACATCCGGATAGTATGCAGTACCTTCAAGGAATGCTGAAATTAGACTTTTGAGACTCCAGACTGAAAACCACACTGAAGCCTGTGTTCATTCCATTGTGCAGGGGACTGCTTTTTGGGGTTTAGTTTGGGTTTTCTTGCACTCTTTCTTAATAGCATATCAGTAGTCCATAGCTCTCAGAACTATTTTTGATTAAGGTTATCTTATCTTACTGGCATATTGCTTCATGGGCAGCAGAACTAACAATGTATGATTCCCTTGGATGTTTGTCCATGATTCTCTCTATACCTGTACAGCAATAAGTACCTCTGCTGCAGTGTTAATCCTACTATTTCTCTTTCCCCTCTCTTCTGTAATCCACTGTAGTATTCTCAGTCCTTCTTTGAGCTTCACAGCCTCATCTCTTGAGCTTATTTCCCTGATGTGTCCTAACTACAAACTGAAAAAGAAGCATCAATCACTGTCTCGCACAGAGACGTGATGTGCTGATCAGCTGCTCTGTGTTTGGCTGGTTGGCCAGTTGGTGGCACAGGTAACAAACTCACACTGCGGATTCTTCTCCTCTGTGCTCTGGATTTGTAGAGCTGTGTTCTGCCCCACTGCTACTTTAATGAAGATGCTTGGATCTTCATGTCTTTCATACACGCACCTGTGTTAATGCTGAGTTTGGTTGGAAATTACCAAATGTTATACCATGGAGGTTTTAAAAAAGGAACTGTGACAAGAGGATCACACATGCTGATTTCTCTGTGAAACAGGATTAATAAAACAGAAACATAGAATTTGCTCATTATACTTGTACTCATTGAGACACAGAATACACTTGATCCAGCAAAGTGCCAAGTGCCCCCAGCTCCTGAACTCTGGTATTTTGATAAATCTGTGTGAGATGATTGATCTCCACATTATAAACAGACATTAAACATGCCTACAAGGTCAAGCCCATGTAGTCAAATTCTCATTTATTCTGCAACAGACTAGCACTGCTTTCAGAATTTCATTAAACACTAAAATACTGGTTATGCTATAGTTCTTATATCTCCAATCATTGTGTTACACAATATTTATCTGTAAAAATTTACAATAATGAAAAGGATTAAAGTAATAATTGTAGAATTTTATCACATTCTTCCTCATGGAAAATATATTTATTTTACTATTAATGGTACTCACTTTAATTCCATAAATAGAAGAATATATTATTATAAAGAACTATTGTAAAAGAACTCAAAGAATAACATATTTCTTATTCTTACCTGTTTCCTGAAGGTTCTGTGATTCTTCTGGATTATCTCTGAAACAAGGTAGGCTTCCACCAAAACAATTTTCCATTTTTATAATTAATAGAATTTTTTTAAAGAAAGCGTTAAAATTCAGACTTTTCATCTTCTTGAACTTCGATCACATTTTACTATTTTTACCAAGAGCAAAATAATTACTTATATTCACTGTACGGTTATTGTCTCTTGCCTAACAGCTGACTAACAACAGCCCCAGACTTAAAAGTTTAAGACAGAAATTATACTTTTTACTTAATTTTCTGAAACTTTTCAGTAATTTGAACCAAAGCAGTAGAATTCACATTTTCAGTCATTCTTGCCAGAACTTAAATGTAAACATATAAAGAATAAAGGCTTTCAATTAATAATAGCCTTTGACTAAATATCCTCCATAAGTTTATGCTGTTACTTTTAAAAATTCTGAGTAGTAAAAATAAATTGTTTCCAAGTGGCCAGCTTTCTGGGAATAAACTAGAAGATGGGTACTCTATGCAGTTGATCAATACTGTACTTCACCTAGTGTAAACATATTTGTACATTAATGATCCATGGTAACAGCAGAAACAAAGTACAAGACAAAACTTTTAACAGAACCAAATACCACCTGCAGTGTGGTCAATACGGCCTTCTCAGAGTTTCAGTTCCAAAATCTCACAATCATAAAAAACATAATCGAGATTTGGCTAATCTGCATTTCAAAAAAGACATAATTAGAGTACATATCAACAATGTTTCACACAAAGATAGTCAGATTCTTATGTTACAAAGGGTCATCTTGCTTGCAGTTTGCTCCAGTACGTGCCTTGACATCTGCTACTAGCCACCATTCTGCAATTTGAGAAGATGTGGGAAAGGGGAGAGGATCTTACCTTCTGTTTAAAAAAATTAGCTACAACATGTAGTTGTGTACCCTCCTCTTTGACAAAACTGAGGGGCTCAGGCCTTGCTCAGAATTTCCCCTTGGGCTTGTTAGTTGCAGTGTGGCACCAATAGCGGTGTTTTGTGCTGCTGCCTCCTTTCTCCATATATTCTACAGTGTGCTGCCCATTAAAGTTGAGATCCCTATGGATGTAGTCCAGGTGCCTGCTGATGGTGATTTTCTCTCATCCTTGCTCTGGCTAGCCATCAACAGACTGATCAGAATTAAAGCAATAAAACTGATCTAATTTTGAAGTTTAGCTCAATAGCCAAACGGAGACCAGAGATGAGTGATGTTCCTCAGGGGTCAGTATTGGGACTGGTGCTGTTTAACATATGGACAGTGAGATTGAGTGCACCCTCAGCAACTTTCTCAACAACACCAAGCTGAGTGGTTAAATCAACATGCTGGAGGGAAGGGATGCCATCCAGAGGGATCTTGACAGGCTTGAGAGCTGAGCCTCTGCAAACCTCATGAGGTTCAGCAAGGCTCAGTGCAAGGTCATGCATTCAGGTAAGGGCAATCCCAAGGACAAACACAGGCTGGGTGGAGAACGGATTGAGAGCAGCTCTGAGGAGAAAGCCTTAGGGATATTGGTTGATGAGAAGCTCAAAATGAGCTGGCGGTGAGGGCTTGCAGCCCAGAAAGCCAACCATATACTAGGTCCCACCAAAAGCAGTGTGATCAGCAGGGCAAGGGAGGTGATTCTTCCCCTTTGCTCTGCTCTCATGAGACCCCACCTGGAGGACTGTGTTCAGCTCTAGGGCCACCAACACAAGAAGGATATGGACCTGTTTGAACACATCCAGAGGAAGGCCATGAAGATGACCAGAGGGCTGGAGCACCTCTTCTATGAAGACAGGCTGAGAGAGCTGGGCTTGTTCAGTCTGGAGAAGAGAAGGCTCAGAGGAGGCTTTATAGAGCTTTCCAGTACCTAAAAAGGGCCTATAGGAACAAGAAGGAGGGACTCTTTATCAGGAAGTAATGATAGGATGATGGGTAGCTGGTTTGAACCAAAAGAGGGTAGATTTAGATTAGATATTAGGATGGAATTCTTCACTATGAGGGTGGTGAGGCACTGTAGCAGGTTGACCATAGAAGTTATGGCTGCCCCATTCCTGGAAGTGTTCAAGGCCAGGCCGGAGGGGGTTTTGAGCAATGTGGTGGAATGAAAGCTTGTGGCAGGCGTGTTGGAACCAGATGATCTTTAAGGTCCCTTCTAACACAAACCATTCCAAGGCACAGCTTTTGATTTTTTAAGATGTTTCTATACCTGACACAGCTGGATTAGTTAGACTTTCAATTCTATTTTATTATTCAATTTATTATGCATTGTGCTACACCTTAACTGGAGTTACTGCCAGATATGAACAGTAGAACAACTGAAAAAATGCCCATTCTTAGTAGACATCAAGTTGTCAATGGTTCAGTTATTCTTGTCATCAGGTGAGTGCCTAGCCTAGAGTGAAGTAAATGGAATTCTAGCAGATCCTAATTTTTTCTGTCAACTGTAAATACAGTCTAGACATGATGTGTGTGATGAAGATGTCCAGATTTAATAATATGAATCCAGTTCATATTGTCTTAATTAACTCTACATTTCATTAATGTGCATAAGTGATATGGAGATTCTCACTGGATAATACTCCTTAGAAGTTGTCCTGCGTTCAGTACACGCAAATGTTTTCTTATACACAGATATTTTTCTAGACCTTTCCCTGTTTGTGCACATTAGACACAAAGAGCTAAATGTGCCTATATAACATTCAGTAATGCATCTGCGAAAACCTTTTGCCTTTCCTTTTTGTTTGTGTGTGGGGAGAGAGGGAGAAGTATTTGGAGGAAATTCATATATAAGTTAACAAAAATGAAAGTTCATACACATGAGTAGAAAAATCTATTAAGGGCTGTATTGCTCCATGTAGATTACAGCATGTGAGAAGTTAGGCACCCGACACGCAGGGGGCTTCTTCTCTCCTTAGTTCTTAAAAACAGTCATTTATTTTTTCCAAGATATAAGTTTGTTACTAAGACTTGTGAACAGGAAATTGTTCTCCACTGTGTGTGAATGAAGTAAAAAATGCAGCAAAGGAAGGAAAGCCAGTCCTAAGAATACAGGTACTGACATCATTCCAACTGTTCCTACACTGTTACCATTTCATTGCCTATAGCTTTTATACTGTGGCCCTTTTCTGTTGGAAAGCATGTATACAGCTGACCAGAAGGATGGCTGTAATGTTCATGGTCCTGCAGGAACCAACCACAGGTCTTCAAAAATATCAACCAAGTTAATATTCAAATGTGGATTTTAATTCACCATCTGCAGCTATAATCATTCTTAGGGACACATTCCACACTCAAAAAATAGGTGTGATTTTCTACAGGATATTTAATACACGACAACCAAGAAATGGCAACCCATACAGCATATTAGTATTGGTGGATTTGCATTTTACTTTTATGAGAACACTCAAGACAAATCTTAGAGATGAGGGAAGGGAATAACCTTAAGTACACCAGGAATTCACAGCAAATTTATTGTTCTATTACAAAACTGTATTTTTTCCTCCTCATCATAATGTGGACAAAGAACAACATAGTTTTCAGCTTAGAAGAGCCTAAAAGAACATAAATCTAGACCTAAGTGTTCAAGTAGTGAGAATGGGATGCAGTAGCTAAACTAGAGTAGCTTGTTGTGTGACAATGAATTTCTTGCAGTCCTCTGGACCTCTGGTTCACGGGCTAAGATATGGCTCCCAACATTGTTTCCAACTGCTAGAAAGAATTTTCTATTCAAACAGTTCAATGAATTTTTAACTGTATATTTCTCCTTTTGACCATTTATTCATTAAATTAGTTAATTTGTCCTTTTATTTCTGAACAAAGACAAATTATTATACTATGGAGTAGAGCTAGTCAAGTTCAGGGAAATATTAAGGTAACAGCTGAAGCCAGAAATGTTACCAGCTACAGGGGAGGGTTCTACTTTTCTAATGAAAATGTGTGTCTCTGAGGCAAGCACAAAAGACACGCTCAACTGGGTTAAATGAGTTTATCAGGGAGAAATGAGTACAAATTATTCATGGGAATTTTTTAATCTGTGTAATTATGTGATCACTCTCAGAACAAAGACTTGGGGATCATAACAGAAGGAAAGAGTCAGTCCATACTCAGCACAATGATTAGCATATAGCTATAGAGAACATAAAAAAAGTGATAATCTAGTGCTTTAATATTTTGTGCATGTTTTGAAAGTTTGGGATGCTAAGCTAAATAATTTAAAAGTAACTGTGAGCAAACTATTTTTTTTTTTCAAAAGAAAGCTCTTTTCATTTTGCTCCTCATTTTAGTCTTTAATTTTGAATCCTACTACTTCAAGTCACTCATTTTTTTCTGTTTTCAACCACTTAATGAAGGTCATTGTCTGTAGCAAGTATTTCATGATACACGCAAGATGCGAATTTGTTTAGTCAATGTTATCACATTTTTGATATCTAAGGCTTAGAATACAATTGCTGAGCACTAATATATATTTATGTTAGAAATATGCTATGTCAGGAGCACTAATATCAGTGATCTATTTGGTATTCACATGAACATGTTAGCCAGAAGTGGACATTAATAAGCACTGCATTACAATTGGCCTCCAATGCAACTGTGCATTACAGCTACCTTAGCAGTTAAAGTCTTCAATGGGATTCCTGTAGTGTTGCCAGGGAATTAATAACAATTTGCTTCTTTTTGTAAAAAGAGGCTGTATTCATTGTAACGACACAACTAACCATGTCATATATTAACTCAAGGAGGCAAGTAGGACTCTCAGTTAGGCACTGCCCTGACCTTATATGCAGAATTGCTACTGACGCAAAGCAAATCAAAAGGAAACAGGAATACACTCCTAGGAATATACTCCTGGATACATACACTTATACCAATTTAGAATATCCAGAAGATTAAAAAAAAAAAAAGAAAAAAAAAATGTTTGCATTACTCTGCAGTCAGTTTCTGTTTAGCTATCTTAGTTTGCAAGCATTTTTTCTGGACACTGTTCAGAAAATTCAGTGGCCAAAGGATATTCAGGTTGGAAAGTTAACTTTTATAGGAGTGTTGCTACTGCTTTTTAGCAATACTTCAACTGCTGCTTTAAACTCCTCTAAAATCTTCCTATTTTACTAGCTTTGTGAACCTTATCTTGAAGATGTTTCTCACAGGAGACAGTCCTGAAAGGCAGCATTGATGTGTTTAGATTTACTCTCATTCTCCTGTTTGTATACCTTTGTAATTGTCATGGGTTCAGCAGTAGCAGTCATTTTTCCCCTTCTTGGTAGCTGGTGCAGCACTGTGGTTTTGACTTGTGG
>JANRGW010033832.1:3822-31726 GCA_024733675.1 Psilopsiagon aymara
TGGACACAGGGGCTTGGAGCACCCTGCTCCAGTGGAAGGGGTCCCTGCCCGTGGCAGGGGTTGGAACTGGAGGAGCTTTAAGGTCCCTTCCAACCCAGTCCAGTCTGGGATTCGATGATGATTCTATGACTTGGTTGAAGCTACATTTTCAAACAGATTTTGGTATAAACAGGTTGGCATTTCCACAGGAAAAGTCTTTTGGATTGGAAAGTTTCCACATAGCTCCGGTACAAAACAATGTGATTGAATTTCATAGCTCCTTTAAACCTGCACGATGGAGGGCAATGCTCACTGAGAGGTGCAAGCAGACACACGGGTTTGCTTTGAAAGCGGAGTTAAAGAAGGAGCTCATTTGACACCTACTTATTAAAGCCAGAACTGCAGAATCTCAGATTCTGAAATTAGCCTCCCTGCCTCAGTAGAAATGTCTTTGCTCACTTATTTGTCTCTTTCTTATATCTCCACTGGAGTTTTCTGATACAGGAATTCATAACCAGCTCTCCTACCACCACCGCTATTTTGTGTGTATGTTTTGGGCAAAGAGGCCTTTAGCCTTGGGATCAGGTGATTTACAGAGTGGAAAAATGCTGCTTTATAATAAAAGGAGGCGATTGAATAAACCCCAGATTTAATACCCAACCTAACAGAACACCCTGATGAATGTAATTGCATTTTAAGAATTCCAATTGAATTTTTGATCCATATTGCATTTGTTTTGCTTTGGGGTCAGGGGGGTCGGAAAAGTATCTGGAGATTAAAGGATTACTGAGTTCTTAAGAGGCCCAGGCAGCTGCTGAAGCATCTGAATATTCTTGCCTAAATTTGGTGGGAAAGCTGTATTAATCTTGTCCATTCTAGCAAGCAGTATGTCTTAAGCCAATATAACCCTAAGGGAAGGGGGACAAGAAAGAAGAGATGTAAGAGACAATTGCTTCTACAGGTGAACAACTGCAGAATATTAGCAAGAGCTGGAAAGAAACAGTGCTGTAATTGAAAAGAAGAACTCATCTGAAATGATTATGGGGGAGGATGAGGTTTTTCTTTCTTCTCTCTCTCAATTTTCTGATGAGGTGGAAGAAGAGAGCAGTAACTTGCATACACTTGAGTCACAGAAGTCACTCAGTTCTGTCCTCCCTCAGCAGTGAGGAATGTGGGCAATGTGCTGGAGCCTATAACTCCTAAAATTAAAGTTCCTGCAGGAGACATGGAGACAGCAACTGTCTTTGCAAAAGAGGTTTCAGCAGTGGAGGTAGGACTTCAGCAAGCACGGAGAGTAAGTGATGGATTTAGCCAAGGGAAGGGATTAAAGTCATTTAGGTCTTGCCTTTAGGCAAGAGAGAGGGCAAGTGGCTCTGCCTTATGTGTAAACCTGCAGCGCTATGGGGAGCTGTGAAAGTGTGGTACTGACTGCAAACTCCTTGTCTATTTGTGCAAAATGCTGTATATTAATAGGTCCAAATGCCCACTGTATGTGCCTGTGAAAAGGAAGCAAGTAAATGTCTTAGAAGTGGCTGCACACAGAAGCGAAGTTGTCATCTCCCCAGGACAGGAAAAATCCCTACCCTGCACTGTGGAATGAAGGGAGGTCTTTCAGGTTTTAACAGGCTCTCCCAGTCTGGGGCATGTTTTACCAAATGCTCTCTGCCTCTCAAAATCTTCTCCTAGCTGAACAAAACCTCAAAGCAAACCTGAAGAAATGACTCCCAATCTGATCAGGGCATACAATAAGCAAAAGGCAAACACAGCAGTGCTGATGGAGAATGGCTTTTGCCCGGTTGGTTTTGAGCTGTGTGAGCAAGAGCTCACCACATGCTGTTGTGGCTGCAGTGTCAACAAAACCAAGTGGTAATTGTTTTGTTGTTCTGAAATGATACAAACAATATTTGTTTGCAGTGTTCTGAAAGAGTAAAGATGCTATTTTGTAGGTAGCACTGTTTTAAAGTCTGCTTAGCTTAATTCCTGTGCTAGTCAAAGCTTCACAAACTATTAGCAGTGAGAACAGAACTAAAGAGCTGAACAACAAAAGCAGCCTTGGAAGAAAAAATGCCTAGGGAAAGAACTTTCTAATTTCTTCTATCTGCTGCTTTGATGAGGCACACAGCATGGGGTTGGGGGGGAGGCTTTTCCTCCAAGTCTAGAGTAGGTGGATGAGGTTTGCTGGGGTTTCTAAGTACCAATCTCTCCAAATCCAGTGCAGGCCGGTAAATTCCCCCATGACTCTGCTAAGTACAAAGTGGTTTTGTTCAGCGCAGAGCAGCCCCTTAGCCCTAGGGGCAGGGTGGAAGTTTGCTCTGGGGAAAGACAGCAGTGAAATAATGTAAGGGGAAAACTGATGCCTGTGTGAAACCTCTGGCTTAATTTAAAACCAAGCTGGAATGGAGCATTTTTAGTCTCCTGCACAGTTCAAGTTAGGCATAACCTGTGACCGGAGCTGCAGATGCATGGCTGTTCTTCCACTTCTTTTCTTTGAAATCCCCTTGAGGTATTTACAGCTGGATTGAAATGTGGCCTTTTGTCCATAATGGAGACATCGGAAGTAGTCATTCCATGTGCACTTGACTTTGGGCAAATTTCATACCCTGCGCTATGTTGCTTAAGCACAGTGTTTGTCATTTTTTTGGCAACAGAAGCAGAAAGAGATCTATTCCCTGAAAAAAAAGGACAGCTTTGTTTGTAGCTGGAATCTAAATGCTGTAATGATGTGACAGCCTTGGTTCCTACGGGCTTCCTTAGCCAAGTGCTAGAAGTTATACTGGCTTTCTGTGTGTGTGCTCTTAGTCTTGAACCAAGCTGAGCCTGTGCTGTGAGTGTGTTTCAGGTATCTTTATATCTAAGCAGATACCTTCTGTTTGATAAAGTGCACTGGCACTTGGATTCTCTATTTGTTCTTTTATCTATACACAGCAGAAAGTGGTGCATGCCTTTGAAACTTTGCAGCAAACACTGCATCAAATGGAAGGAATAAAAAGGCCTGGCTCAATCTGCCAATCTCATCCTCAGCGCATAAATCCTGGATAAGACCTGCCATTTCACTAACTCCATTTCTGCCATTTAGGCCTCGTGGCTCAACCCTTTTTGGTTTGGGTATGCAGGGGGATGCAGTTGAGCAGCACTCTCGGTGCATTTATGGTCTTCTTTGAGTTGTTGATGGGTGTAAGCAATCAGCACAGGAAACTTTGGGTTTTGCATGCAAAGGCCATCATTTTTCCATGTTATTTGAGTGGAAAATATGCCGTGCCATCAATGCAGTGATAGCACAGGGCCAAGCTCTCCTTCTGGCCTCCTGCATCAGCCTTTCCTGCGACATGAGTGTAGCAAAGCTTGTTTGGGTTTTGGGGTTATTATTTGAAGAGGTAGCTTCTTTCATTGCTCTTTCTTTCTCCCCCCCATTGTACATTCTCCTTCCAACACACAGGTGAAGCTGGTTTGTACAGACCAGTATGCCAAGATAGGGCAGTCTGAAGTCAGAGCTCTGTATATCTTTGAGAAAGCAATTGTGGATAACCCTTCTCCTCTGCTAGACTCTAATAATTCATATTTGGATTTGTTGTGTCTGTCAGTGCTTTGCTTGTGATGATAATGCTTATGGAGATGGAGCTTAGCATTCTTTTTTTGTTGAAAGAAAGAAGATCCTTAAGTCCCATGTATTTAAATGAGCTCCTGTAATTCATAGGAGCTAAAGGATGAAAAAATAGAGGATCATAATTATTTTTGCCCAGAAAAAAAGGAAATCCATTAATCCTGCCATGCCTTCGTTGCTACCAGCAGCCACAAAGCAAATCACTGAGGTCCTTTGGCAATAATTTTCTAGCAAGCTTTTTGCTCTTTCTTGACCTCTGCTCTGCTGTGATGGGAAAGAAAGGGCAGGCATGGGAGATAACTGAGAGTGTTGCTCCATGCTGGGAAGTAAGAATGTGTGAACCAAGCTGTCATTGTCATGCTCAGAGCAAAGCCAGCCTAGTGATCCTGCCTGCTTCCGTGGGCTCAGGAGCTGGCCTGCTCTTCAACTTCCCTCTGTTTGCAGCAGTTGTGTGTAACAAACCAAATCAGCTCATCAGCTAATTCTGGTGGGTCACATAGGTTTGCTTTTGAAATAGCCAATTCCCTCAGTTTCAGTTTGCTGGTAATAAGCAATTTACAGTATAGAGTGCTCAGATGTTTTCCCATTCAAAATAATACTGCAACTCCTGCTGCAGATATTAATGCTGTGTGAAATAACCATTAATAGGCTCAGAATGCACAGTTGGCACTGTGACACATATTAAAAATGAAGATTTATCCAGGCCAGTGTTCTCAGGTTAAACTTTCTCTAAACACAATTAGATGTCTGTGCTAAACCAACAAGTAAATCTGGTCTGTAATTTGGAGTCACAGGTCACTGAAGTCAGGTGAATGCATTTTATTAATGTCATATGGAAAATTGTGGGGAACATCATGGCAAAGGTGCTGGAATAATGCAGACTTAAAACAGTGTGATATACATTCATATCCGAGTTTGCTGTAAGAGCACTGTGAAGTTGAGTCTCAAAATGCTTTCTGAAAACAATATTCCCCTACTTGTTGCCTGGACGCTCTGATTTTATGCAGTTATAAAATGGGGATCTGGTTGTCACAGTGAAGCCCAGGCGGCAGTTGTAGGGTTTAAGTGATGCTTAGCTTTTGGGTTAAAACAAAGGCTTTGTGGTGCAGAAGGAGCAAAGCAACGTGTATCTCAAAGGCTCGAAACCAAGACAAGAAACAGAATCTGTCTCCAGTGAAAAGACAGAAAAGAACCAAGCCAAAAACTTCCCATGTTTGAACCATTCATGGGAGTTTAGGGGCCTTTTTACACTGAAGAGTTAAGCTCAGCCTTGCTAACCCTGTTAATGGATGTTGTTGCTCCCTGGGCTTATCGTGTTTAGCAGAAAGGGAGGAAATGAAGCAAGCCAGAGGAGAAACTCAGTAGGAGAAGGGAAGGGGAGCTACGGGCCTCCCAGGGAAGGGAGAGGCAGCAGTGCCTATCGGTTCTCTGCAGATATCAGTTCTGTGCCTACCCTCAAATGTAGTCTGAAATCCTCAAAATCTCAACTTGGCAAAACAGCCTTTCTCCAGCTTGTCTTCTTCTCAGCTGTGGCAGGCAGCACAGCGTTTGTCCTTTTCATGTCTTTCGTGTCACAAATTATAATGCAGCTAGGGTGAAAAGAAGAGAGAACACTTAATTACTGGGAAATAGTATATGTCCAGAAATCAGAATATTTTAAGAGTCACAATCACTGTTTTACAGGAAACTGGTTTCTCTTTTAAAGGCTTTGTCACTTCTGTGGATATGTTTAATCAGACATCTTACTCATGATCAGGTTTGGTTTGCTTCTACAGTAACTTGCTCCAATACAAAATGTGCTCGGAAGAGCTCCACAAGTAGCATATTTTGGTCCTAAATGTAATTCAGTTTACAGGAAGGATAAAAACCTGCTACAGAGGGAGGAAGTCTTGGAGCTGAGCCCACATTTTCTAAGGGGCCAGCCTTGATCCCTTAAAGGGTTCCTTGCACACTGTTGAAATCAATGGCGAGTGCGTAGCAGGTCCTGTGTGATTTGCTTCAGTTGCTGTGCCTGAACTGTACTGTGATACTGCTGTATGCAGTGGGCTGTGGCCCCGCTTACCTTAAGCTTGCTTATTGAAAGGAATGGTAGGTTTTCAAAACTATTGCAACTGAAATATCAGCTGTTGATGATCCAGGCTTGCAGCCAGCTTTGCAGAAGATACCCTTTCCTGTTTAGGCATGTAAATAACAGCTATTCTTGTCAGAAGCATTCAGCAAGCCTTTGCTGTCATGACACAGAAAATATGTCTTTTCAAATAGCTCAGAACAGTGATCAGTTCTGTACTTCAGTTTGCATAAGGTACTTCTATTTTTGAAGGTCTGAACTGGCATTCCTCCGAGGAGTTTATTTTTCCAAGAACAGTGGCTATTTTCCCCACTAAAAATGGGTCCACTTCTCAGTAAGTCAACCTTCCCCCTTCTGGTACCATTTATCACTCCTGAAAATCATGGCCTGATGGCGTAAACAAGGATTCTTTTGAAACCTTGGCTCTTACTAGAGGTATTAAACAAATGGGAGCTTTTTGCCTTAAGCTTTTCTGATCACAAAAGAGTTGGAGAAGAAGAAATTCAACGAATGAATAATAATACTGAGATTTGATGTTGAATAAAGTTCGGGGAACAAAAAGACATTGTTGCTGGTGGCTTTGAAAAGTCCTTCTATGTAATGTGCAGTTCCCTTTCTGTTTGGAGGCTGAGCCTTTCCTAGTGTTGGTGGCATTGCTCTTGGTGTGTGTAATAGGAAGGGAGAGGAATTAAACGTGGTAAATGAACACACGGCTGCTTGTCTCCTGCCTGTCCAGAGGAACCGTCAGCATTGGATGGCATTGCAGTTGAGAGTTGCCAGAAAGTCACAAAGTGTCAGAAAAGCTACCTTACCTGTACATACATTAGTTTCCTTTGGTTGTTTGTGTTGTTATTTCCAAGTACTGACAGCTCCAGATAGAACAAAAAGGAAAGTGTCAGCCAGCTTCGCCAGTCAGACTTGTACTCTTTTATTTGCATATGGCAAGATTCAGTGAGTTTTGATCTTGTGACAGGTGGGACTTCATTCATTGCAAGCACTGTTTTGCTTGGGTTTCCTTCACTTTAAGTGGATGGGAAGCCAAGTGCTTCTGGTCTCCAGGACCCCGTTTATTTGAGGTCCTTCACAGCTTGATGTAGTCTGTGTCTGTCTCTTAGCCAGGCTCTACATCTCTTCAGCGAAGAGTATTGCATCTCCTGGGCAGTTGAGTGGCTGGTGGGCTGAGGAGGCAGCTTGTACAGTGGGTAAGTGATCTAACAGGGGTTGCACAGCGTTACAAATGAAAGCAGCTCTTAGAACCCAGATGACTCCTCAAGGCAAGCTGGAGTTGGTCCCCATGCTTCACTTCATCTATACCCTTCCTCTCTCTGCTGTAGCACGCTATCGTGTCTGTTCACCATGATCAGGGGAGGAGATTATTCCCTTCCTCTGTGCAGAAATGACTTTTATAGCCTCAATCTTCTTTTCCTTAGACCAGACAACCCCTTTTCTTTCTACTTATCCTTGTAGATCTCTGCTCACTTGTGGGGCATTTGCTCTCCAGTTCTTTTCTGTGTGTCCACCTCGTTTTGAAGCGCAGTGCTCAAACTCAGCTAGTGTTTTAGCTGCTGCCTTGTCAGGCATGAGCCGCATAAAAGGATTATCTCATAGACATGGCAGGCTCTGTGCCTCTCTGCGCACTGCAGGACGGTGCTCACCTCCTCATGCGGCAAGGTGTCACAGCTGGCTCGTGACAATACCTTAGGGCTGCAGATCCGAATATTATTCTTAAGAACTTCTCCCTCTCCTCTTTTCTCATTCAGTGTTTGTACAGTGGATTATGTCAGGCTAAGGATAGTCCCTGGCACTTGTCTCTGGGAATTTTGTTCATTCCAGACCATTGTTTTCAATTTGCCAGGATCATCTGATGCTTACTTTTAGTTCCCCATTTCTCTGAGGTCTTTCACAGCTTGATGTTGTCTGGGAACTTATGAGCATACATTCTTGTCCATCACTGAGGCTGTAGTTGTGGAGAATCAGACCAGCTCCTCAGCATCACCCTCAGTAGGGCTCCATCTTTACTTCAAGCCACCAGTAGCTATTCCATGCACTCAGCTCCTCAGACTGCTTTCCCTCACCTCTAGGGTTTCCCAGGAATGTCTTTCTCTAGCTTGCTTATGCAAATATTAGGCAGGACGTCAGTTTGTTCCATCTCAAGTAGAAGAATGTATATTTTCTAAAGAGATGCTCATGTTTTTTAACGTTTTGGCCTTCTGGCATGAGGCAGTAGCTCAGAGGTGAATGCTTCTGTGATGTTTTGTGCTTTCCTGCTGGGCTGTCTGGTGGGAGGCAGCGCTCCAGGCACAGCAGCTCTTTCTGCAGGTACTTACAGACACTAGAAATGCTTTAATCAAGGCTGAAGAAAGGAGTGCCTGGGTAGAGCACTGGTCTGGAATCAGCACTTCTGATCTCCCGCAGAGCAGTGCTCCTCATTAGGGTGGCAAGCGTGATTTGACAGACCTAATGCTCCCCAAAATGGGCACACACTTGCATCTGTGTGAAGAGGCAAACTACAGGTGTCAGGAGGCATCTGTATGGGGAGGGTTACAATGAGCTGACACCAGGCTTTTCCAAAGAGCTCCTGTTGAGGGCCTTGAGGCATCTCTTCCCGCTGCTAGCATAGTTCTGGATTGCAGCAGCCAGAGCAGCATAAACCCACCTAAGAAACATAGGGGCTTCTTTTCCAGACTAAATGGTTTTGTCATAAAGACTCTTTGAAAATGCAGTTAAGAAATAAAAGGTAGGAAACAAGCCAAGCTCCTAAGGCCATAGTGTATACCAGAAAATAGAGATGCTACCTCTGCATTAGGAATGGTACTGTGAGCTTTGTAGACACAGGAAAGCAGACTGCTAACTCATTTAATCCTAGCCAGAAGAGTGGCCATTTTGGTACGCATGGTACAACTCTGCTCTACCATCTGGGTGTAACTATGAGAAGAAATTGTGTGTAGTCAAAAATGCAGGGTGTGTGAAATTCCTCCTTTTGCAGGGTTGGCTTATTTTGATGTGAAATGTGGTGGTCAGTACTGCATTCCTTTAGGGGAAGGAAACCAAAGTGTTTTCCCACTAAAGGCCACATGAGCCTCCAACACTGCTGAGAGGAGGTTGTACTCTGCTGTCTGAAGGTGTTGTCTCCATTTACACTGTCCTTTTCCAGTACATCCCACTTGACTTAGGCATAATGATGCTTGGAATTGTGGTTCTCTGGTCTTACAGCACGCACCTGTATGCTGTGTCCCTTTGCCCTGCTGGCACTGACTCTTTTCTCCTGAAGTCTGTCATTTGGTAGCTTTTCAAGCTGTGATCCCCCTTGGGATGTTTCCACAGATGCTGTGTCTCTATTGCTGTTATACACAGGCTGAACCCCTCCTGAGAATCACTGACTACACCAGTTGCAGAGCTTAATATATTGGGCTTGGAGCAGAATCCACCGCAGCGTGGACAAAGGTTAGACACCAAGGGTTATGTTGAGCAGACAGGGAGGAGGAGTGGGAGGTTTTCATTTGCAGGGGACAGAGTAGTTGAAGAAAAAACAGTCCCTTGCAAGAGCCCTCTTTTTTTCTCAACAGAGAGAAAAGTGTATGTAAAGTACTTGGTGAATGACAAAATCCTGAAGGCAAGTGATGCAGAACAGCCAGTAGCTAGTGTTTGCTGCCTGAAGTGTTTCTGTGCTCTGCCACTGGCATCTGAATGGTGTATTTGCACAGAACACAATTGCTCCTTTTTATTTACCCTTGGACCAATGATTTCAAGGACTGTGGCATCATATTCCTGATCTGGGAAGCTGAGTGGCCATTGCTTCAAGCACTGAACTTGCAGGGCTGTGCTGGGTGGGCTGGAGTAGGAGAGCCATGCTGGAGAGGTGGCTCTTGTGAATCAGTAGAAGCCTACAGCATTTACTGTCTTGCCTTACTCATTTCTGCCTGTGACGTTAAATTGTGTTTATCTGATGGCCAACCTTATTTGCAGAGGCTTTTTCCTTTAAAGGGGCACCCTCTGGGTCTTGCTAACATGATTAGTAATGGGGAAGACAAAGGTTCTGGCTGTGCAGCCTCCAGCTCTTCTCAGCATCTAGACCTGCTTATCTACGCTGGAGCAGGAGCCACAGGTGCTTTGTGTGGATATGCTGTTATGGCATGTACAGCGTATTTCATATGCACTGCTAGTAAGGCTCTGGGAAGGAATCAGATGAGAAATAGTGGGATTTTTCATTTGGAAGGGACCTTACTTCCCCTGACGTCTCATAACTCCTCCTTACTATGTCATATCGTTGGTAAATATGGTGAATACGGCTAGAGCAGCGCACAGATTCCTGAAGCACTAAGCTTTCCCTAATGTATTGTAGGGAGCTACAGCTGCTTTCCTGAGCTGCAGTGAGTAGGCTGCTGGTGTGTTAGCGTTTGGCTTTTAGGTTTTAATTTACTTTGTATGAGTTTTCTTTCCTCTAGGTTTTTGTTTCTTTTCTTATTGTACTGTTTGGGATTATTCTTGATCTTTTGAAAAAGCAGCAGAGGATTTTGTGTATCCAGCAGCAAGATTAAAACAATCAGAACACTGAAAAGGATTTAATTACAGGTTGGCAAGGCAATAATGTCATATCTAACATATATGAGTAATTTTTGTTTCTTAAGCAAATACTCTGCTCCTACTTTCTGAGTCATTTGTGTATTCCCAAATGCTGTTTTAGCCCACTGATTGCAAGCTTAACAGCTTTTATTTGAAGGTTACACCGATAGAGGACTTTTCTTTCTTTTATAGACATGAAAATAAGACTAATAAAACCCATTTCAGATTTACACTGTTAGGAGTGTTGCTTCATTTCTTCTGTCAGAGCTTGAGCAAGAGAAGACAGAAGCATTAATTTCAAGCTCTAGCCCCTAGGGTAGCTCCAGAATATTGTCTTCGATTAAAGAAGAAGAAGTTTTGAAATTCCCAAGGGCAGTTGGTGTGTTTTCTGCACTGAATCATTGAAGTGAGATAGCAGAGTCATCAGTCTTTAAAAACAAAACAAAATAACCCAAACCAAAAGCACGGAGCTCAAAACCTTCCACTACATAAAAAACCCTCTGAAATGTAAGAAAAGAAACACAATGGTCCTAATTTAAACCCAGCTTTATCCGAATAATCATTTCTTTTGGCTTTTTCTTGCTCCAGTAACTAATCCTGCATTTCTCCCCTTCTTGTATGAACAACTTCAGAAACCAAATGTTTATGCATGCAGCAGTTTGCAGCCTGCTTTGAGGTGGAAATCAGCCTCTGAGAACAACTGCAGAACACAAGATGCCTCTTAGGGGGAGGAAGGTAAAGGGGATATTGCTTGTTAATGGAAGGTGCAAGAGGTGCATGATTTCTCTCTTTGGTCTTGGGAAAGAACGGTCTCATATGCCACTTTCTGGTGACTTTTCCGAAAGGTGATGCCTGCTATTTCCCTTCTGGTTTTGCAAATTTGATATGCCCTTTCCTGAGAGTAAATATGCGTTTGGTTTCTAAAATAGCTCACTGTTACACTCCTCATAGGCTCTGAACACAGATGAATAATCAACCTCTTAAAAAAAACCCAAACCCAAACCAACAAAACCCCTGTGATTTTCCTCTAATGGTAGTTAGCTTTAATCAGAACTTCATAACGTTAATGTTAGATTAAAAGCAATCACATTTGTCTTCACAGTACAATGTGAAGTATGAATGAACCAGTTTCTTAGGGCACTGAAGAAAGCAAGGTATATTGTGGGACAAGGAGTCAAGGTGCATATTAGTTGATTAGCCAATGAGCAAACCCACCAATTAATAATACCACATAATAATTCTGTTTTAGTGCTGAACCTCTGTTGTGGGAGTACCGAGGTCTCGTGATGCTGTGGTGCTACAGCCCCTGTACTCTGAGGAATAGACAGCACAGAAGATGAAAGATCTTCCCCAGAGCCACTGTGACGTACACTTCCAGAATGGAAACAATAAATAATTAGTATATGGTTCTTACTTAGATCTCAAAGTGCATCATAAAGAACAAGAGACTGTTTTCATTCCCACTCCCCCATTGCACACTTGGTGAAGCATATTTCTTCTTCCAGCTCCTCAGTTGCCTGTGGAACAGCCCTTCCACAGCCAGAATGTAAAGGAGCTCTTTCTGATCTGAGGTGAAGATAATGTTCTTTGTTCTGCTGGCTCCAGGGAGCAGTCTTACGTATTTGACAAAGGGTTTAAAATGGGAGCCTTCCAGACAGGAAGGTTGGTTCCTGCTTCTCTGATGAAGCAGCTGGTACTTTTGTATGTACTTGTTTCGGCTGACAGAGGATGTCATAGTTGTTAATGTCTGTAGCTTTACAGCATCCTGAGGAGTCAGAGACTTGCTGCTCTATCTGTTGTACCACTTGTACAACACTGTACTGAAGACCAGGACAAAGATGGTGTGTCCAGGGGCATGGAAAATTTGGTGGCATAGCAAGAAAATTACACCTGAATCTTATGGAATCCAGACCCTGTTCCAGCCAACACCATGTTCTGCTTTCAGTATTATAGCTCTCCTCTGGAAGCATGGTGTCCAAAGTTGCTCAACTACAAGATATGTAGCAAACTAAACTAACAACAGCAAAAATCAGAAGAGACCCGGGAGTCTGTAAACCAAATACCTGCTGGAAACAACTGGGATTTTTGCTCAGGAGATGGGGTTCTCTTCATCAGAAAGATCAGAAAGGGTTTGGCTATAGTAGATAAAGACCAGGAATGCAAGAAATGTGCATCTGTTTGCCCTGTGAGAGGTGCTATATTATACACTTTGTGTTGAACAGGCGAAGCAAACAGAATAGTGCCTGCTCGTTCTGATCTTACCATTTCAAGAAGGGTATTGTACAGTTAGAGTAGGTACAACGAAAGGTGACTAAAATAATCAGATGCATGGACCAGCTGCTTTTAAGGATGTCTAAAAAGTCTGAAACTTCACTTTGGAGAGTTGAAGGCTGTGGGAAGAATATGGTTTCTAAAATCAAGGAGGTGATGGCTAAGTTGGATGTAGAATTGTTGTTCACCAAATCCTGCCATACTACAGCAAGGGATGCTTGGTGAAATAAGTAGGAGATTGAGTTATAAGAGAGAAAAGAAAGAATTTCTTTGCGCAGGAGGTGATGAACACTCAGGATGTGCTGCCACACAGAGCTGGGGAGGACAGCACTGCCAGCAGGCTCAAGAGGGGTTGGACAAGCTCATGGAAGAGAGGCCTGTAAATGGCTAAGTAGGGACCTCACGTCCCCAAAACAACGGCTGGAGGTGATGGGATGTAGGAGAGGTGCAGGAGAAGCCAGGCTTCCTTCTCTCCCTAAGCACCAGCCCTTTTGCCATGCAGGGAGACAGACCAGCCTGGCTGAATCACCGGTCTGTGCCAGCAGGATGATTCTGGTACTTAACAGGCACATTGTCAGCCTCCCACAAGTGCCCAGTTCACATTTACTGTTGCAAATACATGCATCGCTTCCCATATCATTTTCTTTGTGTGGCTATTTGGTTTACACTGGGAAGGAGACAGAAACTGCTTATGGATTCTGAAAGTTTTCTGATTTTCTGCTTAAATGATGATTTATTCCAGAATTCATCCAGGAGCCGTGTTACCTATTAACTTTCTTTGGCAGAAATGTTGCAGTTACCCTGGCAGGGAGCAGGAGGCACCACCAAGTCTTCCAGGTGACTGCAGCTGCAGCTCTTGTTCTTTTAGTGACAATGGAGGTGAATTTAGTGATAGTGAGAGCATCTCACTCTCTAAGCTATTAGGGCCAAAGAGGCATCGTCACATTAGGAGCTTTTTTTAGCTGCCCTGACAGCTATTTTTATTCTTCTCAGTTTGGGATAATGAAGACAAGTAGTAAAGTTCTGAAAACAGCACCTCCTTGAAAACTGGAAACCTTGCTGTGTAAAATTCTTGTGTGTTATCTGTAACAAGTAGCTTGGAATTTACCCAGAGCAAACATGCCAAACTTCCCAAAGATGTGAAAGTTTCAGGCAAATATGAGCAACACATTGAGAATAAGAATGTGCTGACACCCCCTGGCTTAAAGCCATTGGGAAACCCTTTCATGACCTTTTTGGTGAAGGTGATGAGGAAAATGTTTCTTGGGGGTTTTATGTTTCGAATCAAAATGGAAATGTGAAGAAGTGGTTGCCTCTCATGACATTTCATTTCAGTCATCTTTGCATTTGCTAATAACTCATTCATCATCATATTCTCTTGTCAGGATTTCAAGGCAGAAGGGAGCTTTCTGAACAGGACAACTTTCCTATTGCCTTGTTATTATAGAGAAGCACATTTCTAGTTTCCCAAGATAATGTGGGTTTTCTTTCTAGATTCTGCATGTTTTGAGACAAGACCTTAATTAGAATTACTTCAGAACATGATGAAAATGCAAAACCTGCTCATTTCAGATTTCATACACTCCAGGTTTTTGCAAGACATTCTGAGCACTGAAAACTAGTGATGAAGAGCAGAAAATACTTCTAATGAAGTAATATACTTAATACTCCCTTTACAGTAGCCCGTTTTAGCAGTTATCTCTTCGTCTCAGCTGGGAACATGTTGATCCACTCTTCATTATGCCCTAGAGAATGTTTTTAGCCTCGCTGATGGATGAACACATCTTCTCAGGGCTTGTCCCGTGGACTTCTTCAGTGTATGAGCCATGTCTATGCGGGACCTTGGCAAAGCTGCAGCTCAGCTGCGTTCAGTGACTTCGTGTGCCTCTATTGGAACTGGAGTCATTTTGTAGAGGAGCTGCTTTGGTGATTACCTGGCTCTCCCAATACACTTGTGACGATGCAGGATTTCAGCTTCTCTTTTTAAACATACAGTTTGCTTTGAATATTTTCTTTTGTAACATATATTATTTTTTTTCTAAGGGCAAATCAGAAGGAAGTATTTACATTTGCTGAAATGAAATGCTTCAAGTCATCAGAGAAAGATCTTTTTTTTGACAGAGGAATTGGAATTGTTGACTTGCAGCTTAAAAGACAATGAAGTCAGGCTTCAGGATTTCAGTTCCCCTGAAAACAGTTCCTGGAGTCTTCATGTAATATGGTCATGAAACCGTTTCCCATGTTTTCTCTCTGTAGCAGCTCTACAGCCGGATCATTTTCTGCTCTAAAACAACACGTCTCCACTTACTGGTTCGGGAAACTAGGCCAGATAATACTAATGGTTTAATCCCAAATCAAAATATCACTCATAGGTTTATCTCCATCCTGCAGCAGTTCAGTCCTGTGAGGTGCAGATGTTTTATTGGCCAAACTAGTTAGTGCAGAAAACACTGACAAATAGAATGAACACAGCTATTTGGCACCCTCTGGATGCAGCAGGATTTGTCAGAAGAGCTTGTAAATACCCACTAATGATAAAAATCTCCCATTCCATTGGGGCTCTGGTCCTCATGCTGCACCACCACTAAAGTCTTTGGCCAAGCCCATAGCTCTTAGTGTTTTTAAATCAGGTGAGCCCTGTGTAATTAGACAGTGTTGGGAGTACTAAAACTAACAGAATAGCCGTATTTCTTGCTGGGGTAGCCAGCTTGGGAGTTCCCTGGAAATGCCATGGCATCAAATTCCTGCACTGGTTTATTGCTTAGGCCAACTCTTCTGAGAGGTTTGTGTAAATGTTCCCACTTCCTTTTCCCATGTTGCAGGATCCAGCAGTCAGTGTTGTTCTGTGCCTGGCTGTGGAGCTGTTTCTGTTCTTTCGCTAGAGCTTTACTGTATTCGCTGTAAAACAGCCAAGAAAGGATGTTGATATCATTATTTGTACTTCAGTAGTACCCAGAGCTGTACTATCTACTGAATAGTGATTGACTGCTGCTCGTAGAATGGTTTGGGTTAGAAGGGACCTTAAAGCTCATTCAGTTCCAGCCCCCAGCCACAGGCAGGGGCACCTTCCAGTGGAGCAGATTGCTCCAAGCCCCTTGGACACTGCCAGGGATGGGGCAGCCACAGCTTCTCTGGGCACCCTGTGCCAGCGCCTCAGCACCCTCACAGTAAAGAACTTCTTCCTTATATGTGACCTGAACTTCCCCTGTTTCAGTCTGAACCCATTGCCTGTTGTCATGTCACCATAGTCCTGGATGATCAGTCACTGGTGACTATCAGGCTAATATATAAAACACCAGCTCTCAGTGATGTTTATTTGACAGTTAGGCTATCCACTACAAATGAGCAAAACCTGCTTTACAATGTACCACACATGGATAACCCCAAAAGAGAGGTGCACCTGACAGTCTGTGTCTTTTTGGTGTTTTTTCAGCTTGCCTCTTTTGCACTGCTCTTTGTCAGATCCTTCATTCTTTGGTCTGGTATTTCCAAGAAGATTTAGACCTTTGTGCTTTTGATTGAGCGTTTAGCCATGTGGTAGCAGGTATGGTTATAGCTTTTTATCAGCTTCTTTTGCTTTTCTGTAGATTCTGTAAGCATTTTTCATTTGCCTCCCCCATTTCTTGGTTTAGGAGAGAAATTATCTTCTAAGACAGTTTCAGGTTTCCTACATCCCTGGTTTTTTCTTCCCAGTGTTGTAACTGATTTCAGGAGTTAATCACTCTGATGACAAGGTGGCTTCTCGTTGGAGTGATCAGTTGGATTTAAATCTTCTGTGATATAGCATAAGAAGTTAATGAGGGGTTCATCCCCAGTGTGCGCCCTTCTGCCATGAGAAGTGAGCGCACACACTGCACAGTGATGGTAAAATCTACTCCTCTTTGGGGGTCTGCAGCACGTGGTGTGCCACCGGAGTCCCAGGAGGCCTTGGATGGACCATGAAGTTCAAGCCGTGTCTCCTGATGTTTTGCAGGATTGTGCTATATTCCACTGGCATCCAAGAAAAACATTTTCATATCATTAGGCCTTTGACTTTTAGCTCAACCTCTCCAACCCACTTTCCTAGAGGAAGCTAGAACTGAGCACAATACACACACAATATATGGCATTCTCAAGGGATGCTCATCAGGTTTGCTGACTCTTGAGAGGCTGAAACTCTGACGCTGCACAGACCCTCTCTGCCAGTGACTTCAGTCCACCTTCGGTTTTATCTTGTTCTTCTCAACTCGGCAGAGTAAAGACTGCAATGGCACACAGCTTTTGCTTGGGTTGGTCCACGGGCTTATTAGAGCTACAGCATCCTGCAGCACTAAAATTAGGTATTTGTGATGACTTGACAGAAGCAATCTCTCTGCTGGTTTATTTCTGACACCATGTCATCAGAGCTCTTCTGAAACAATATGCACTCATGTGGGAGCAGCAGCGTGTTCTAAATACACAGGCAACACTTCTAGCCCTGATGTGCAGTGGGTTTTGTTCTGGCTTGTTATAAGAAACTACAAAGGAAGTAAGCCTGCCATTACAGAAATGGGAAGGCAGCAGGGAATACTAGAAAATGCTTCATGTTGGTAGGACTTTGTCAACTAAAAAAGAATCCAGATTTGGAAAGTCTTCAATTTTGCATGAAATGCTGTGGAGGGCTGTGAATGCCACAGCAATGAAAGAGCTTGTTTCTTTGCTTTGCTTCAGAAAGATAAAGCCCAGGAACAGGGAATGAGCTGTAACTAGAAGTAACAGAACAAACTGGGCACAGAAAAATGGGGGTAGGAAAACTTTTCCCATAATAAAGCCTGTGTATGACACAGACTTCAGGAGAGTCAAAAATCCTTTGACCTGATTTACTCAAAGCTAGCCTAGAGAAAGCCCTTTGCCAATGGAGGGATAGGACTGTTTGGCAGGTGGCAGTGTGATGCAAACTCCAGCTTCTAAATGGCTTTTCTGTACAACCCCATGTATGGAGCCTGTTCCAAAGCAGGAACTTTTTGTGCTCCATTACGATGAACAGTTAACATTTGTTCTCCAGAAAAGTGCTTTTATGAGCTATTAGGATGACACTTTTTGTAGCCCATTTGATAGGAAAAAAGTAGAAATCAAAAGCACTTGGTGTTCCAAGCAGAGCATATTGAAAAGGTAAATGTGCTCGGCACTGCCTCCGATGCGAGCAGGTATGTGTAATGCAGTCCTGAATCACAGCCCACTTCCAGAACGAATGCAGGGAACATCCGGCAGAAAAGCTGTTTTATTGCAAGGATCTCAAGAGGGCGGTTGGTGTTTATCCTGACAGAGGGGCAAGCACGTTGGAAAGCAAAAATATGCGCTTTAAGGGCAAAGCAAAAGATGTAAGGCTGAGTTTGCAACTGCTGTATATTGGCATGGCTCCGCTGACTGGAATGTGATCCTCCGCTGTGTTAAGCCCCAGCACTGATAAAACAAGGGCACACGGGTCCTCTTGGTTTCAGAGATGCTCTGATTAAAGCTGCAT
Organism: Psilopsiagon aymara; assembly: GCA_024733675.1. NCBI lineage: Eukaryota > Metazoa > Chordata > Aves > Psittaciformes > Psittacidae > Psilopsiagon > Psilopsiagon aymara. The sequence continues at coordinate 21,787 of JANRGW010033832.1, forward strand.
GTTGATGGCCTCCAGTGGGCCAGGTGGTAGCCAAATCCTAGTGAGCCCCCACATTTGTCTTCACAACCCTTTGATGTGGTGATAACCCATGGTGGGCACATGGGGAGGAGAAGGGCAGGGCTGCCCTGGGAGTGTCACACCACATGAGGAATCCCTGTGAAGGAGGAATCTGGTACAAGATAATAGCCTCCACTATAAGGACAGCCTGGCAGCCAGAAGTGTTAAAGGGCGGCCTAGACACAGAGCAGAAGCTCTTAAAATAACTCTCTGGGTTTTGCAAGGCAAAGTTCATTGCTTCCCAGGCTTGTGGTGTCAAGACCACGAAGTGTCAAATGTGACTGAAGCACAAAAGCAGACTGAGGTTTGGAGAAAGTCAGTCCTTCATGGATATTCAGCTGTCCCCTACCGGTTTCACTGACGGTACAGGCTCTGGGGCATACAGGGAATGAGAAGGTCACAGGGTTCTTTGCTCGTTTTTGTCTTCATTTTTTGCTGGAAAGTGTCACTTCTGAACCAGGGAATGATTTCTGGGAGAAACCTAACACCCCGTGACCCTCAGAGGAACAGAAACCTCAATTAGAATCAGCGATATCAAGACAGGAAATTGTGAATGCAGTATCACATCTTCCAAGTGGCAAAGCATTGAGACCAGATGGCTTCAACTCGGTTTTACAAGTACTTACAAGAACATCTGGTTCCTTGAATGCATCAGCTGTTTCACCTCTTCCTGAGCTGCAAAAAGTTACCAGTTTCTTGTGTTGCTACCTCTTACGCATAGCCCTAAAGAAAGGCTAAAATCAGTGTGCAAACTGTAACTACTTATGCCTGTGATTAATCAAGAAATTAAATCTTACAAGTAGCAATCAGCTTTATTTACTGCAGTCAGCTATAACATTAGGAAAAAGCTGTACATCACCTATTGCTAAAACTTGCCAAGAGGGGCCTCCTTTTGATGAGGAGGTAGATTCCTGACTATGCACACCCAGATTCGTGGCACTGCTGGCATTTCAGGAGCTTGTTTTGATTGCTTCTTGGTATAACCTTCAACCTGAATTTGAGAGAGAGAAGGAACATGATGTGGAAACTCCTCCTTGTAGGTTTTGAGCATTTTCTCATGATATTGTGATCCCACAGCTCCAGCTTCCTTTGTTGTGTGCTATGAAATGAAAGGAACGCTGAAAGAGCTGGTGGTCTCAGCAATTGCCTCACAATGGTTCTTATCACCAAAAGCGTGTTCTTTGTGGCCTTTGTACCAGAAATATCATGGGCAGAATGCTACTGGTTTTGATTCCTGGACTAGAGACCTCACAGGTCTGCCAAACCCGGTGTTAAGCCAAAAACCTTAACAGTGTTCAATACTGTAATTGTAGCTGTCCTGCTCCAAATCTGTGGTCTCGAGTGATAACTTGGAATGGACTTCAAATGTCCCTAGGCTGAAGTTTTGCTAAGGGAGAAGGAGAAAATAGGATGGTTTCTGGCTTTTGAGTTTTGTTTTGCTGTACTTCACTCTATTACCTAAAAACCTTTGGCCATAAATGAGGAGGTACAGTATTTGATCCAGCAGTCTGTAGGAAGTAGGAATTAATTGGAGCTTCTTTCTAGAACTGTATCTGAGAGACACGGGAGGAGAGGCAGCAGCACTTTCATGGTGAGCTGAAGGTATAAGGTGTTACCAGTGGGAAAGATGAAACTGGGTCCTTCATTATTGACTGTATCATTGACTCTGCTATCTGGGATGTGTCTCAGGGACTTTAGATTTTATCTCAGCCTTTTAGAGCTGATAGTTCATGACTGCTGAGGAAAAGGCAACTTCCATAAAACATGGAGCCTGCACACAGTAGTGTTTCTGCATGAGCAGGTGGGTGCCTCGGGCATCTGGGTCTCTGATCCCACTCCTGGCAATGGGAGGGCTGCAGGGAGGACTTGAGCAACACAGCAAAGCTAGCTGAGGGTCAGGGTTCTTAGTTGGCTTCTGGCAGCAGAGCCATGGCAAGAGAACCAGCAAATAGCTCATGTGATTCTCTTGCATGTCCATGTATTTATGGCAGCTGTGATCCAAATGGATCATGCCTGTCACAATGTGTTGGTCATGTAATCTTCCTGGATTATGGGAGGTGGAGGTGTTAGTTTGAATCCTCTGGGTTTCTCTATCTGTGTAATATAGAGTATTTCAGAGCTCCTAGTGCCTGCACAATTGTCCTTTTCACTTCCTCTTTCTTTTTGGTAGATGTGTCTTGCTGTGATGCTTTTGTGTATATAAATGAAGTGTAACGACTGCATTTGAAAGGTTTAGGTGTCATACTTGGTTTACTCATTTGATAAAAGGTGTGGTTTTGCATCCTTTGAACAACATACTTTTAGCAGAGCTTATGAAGTTCTTCCGGTAGGGGTTGGGCAGCGATATTCACTCTCTGAATTTAGTGAAGCACTAGGTTATTAATACAACCAGGAATGGATCCAGCAATTTGTGCAGGTAGAAACAGTGGCATGTGTAAGTGCATTTCATCTGTTCCTTACATTGCAGCAATAGTGACATCTTAACCCAGAGAGGTTTTGGTGCGGGTTCCCAAGCACTGGGTGTGTCTTCATTTCCTTGTGATTTCTCCAATTGTTTTTAATGACAACCTCTGGCACGCTGTCAGATGCCTTCTGTTTGCTACTCCAGAGAGCAGGCCTGCCCCTCGAGAGCTTGGCAGGACAAGAAAGTGGATCTGTGACAGGTGCTAGAGCAAAGGACATGGTATCTCTCCCAAGGTTATCTCTATAATAGGAGTCCTTCATAGAAGTTAAGCTTTGGAAAAGAACGTTTACCAAAGATGGGCATTTCAGCCCATGCCTTAGGCTGCTGTCCTAAACAAACTAGCGCTTGCGTCTTCTCTTGTCATTTTACATCTTCAACAACTTTTGGATTAGATTAAATAAGTTTATTTTTTCTTTTCTTTTTTTACTTTCTTAGGTTTTTTTAGAAGAATTATTTTTCATTCTTCTGAGGCAGCTGAGTTGGAAATAGACTTTTGGAGGATGATTGTCCTGCCAGGGATGGAGAAATATGAAGTGTCAGGGGCTGGTGATATATCTTTCTGTTAGTCCAGCTTTCTCTGTGGGAATCTGGCAAAAGGCCCATTGCAATAAGCTCTGAAATATTCCCCAATGAGAGCCTGTGGCTCCACGGGTGTCCACTGAAAGTTCCTGTCCCCGGGAACAGGCACCATGCTCCTGCATCACCAGGCGTAGTTTCAGATCCCTCATCAATGAAGACACCATGCTTTCCTAGACTTGAGGATGTGCTAAGTGCTTAGAAAAAGAGTTTGCAGTCACTGAGGAAAGGAGGCAGTTTCCAGAGAGCTCCTTTTGGACATACAGATCCATCAGACCATTTTCTATCTGCATCAAATCTGAGTGGTTCTGAAATCCTGACCACTAAACAGTCAGCTTTTAGGGAACAGCAACGGATATTTTCTGTATGTTTCACATCCCACGGATCATGAAAACTCTCTGGGTTTCATCATCCACCAAGTTGGCATTTTAACTGCTGTGTGCATAGAGAGATGAAAGTCCCTGTAAAATGAACCTCATTTAGTAAACACACTGGGGCACAACTGAAATCAAAACCAATCAACTCTTTTGTGGTATAATAACATGTTACCTAGTCACTTTCTAGGTTTTTCTCCTTGATTATAGGCGTTATCTGCTTCATTAATTTAAGTACTGTTATTGTATCAATCAAGTACTTTGCCAATTTTGAATTGCCAGGCTGGGAGCTGAGTCACTAAGTTATCTTGGCTGAGAAACAGCTCAGGAATGACAGTTACTTGGGTATTAATTTGTTTTCCCTAAGGCCTTCATTATTTTCAAAATGACATGAGTTTCTTGTCTTGGTGCAGTTTATTGGCCTTTAAATGGGTCACTCCATTTCTTGGCCTTCAAATTCATTTTGTACTTGAAGTACACTTATTAGTATATTTTGTGCTAATAAGGCCAGGTTGAAGAGGACAACCTGCTCTAATGGAAGATGTTCCTGCCAATGGCATCTATGTGGAACTGCATGAGCTTTAAGGTCCCTTCCAACCCAAACCATTCTAGGATTAAGTAATATATTCATAATATATATAAGCACAGATGTGGAACTGTGGCTCGGGATAGTCTGCAGTCAGGTTGATGCCCTGTTGGTGTTTCACTATTAAAATGTTTTTAGCATGATTTATTTTTCAATCAGAATAACATAAAAAGGGCAGAATAACATAAAAAGGACATAAAAACGGTTGGAACAAGTCCAGAGGAGGCCACGAGACTGATCATGGGACTGGAGCACCTCCTGTATGAAGATAGGATGAGAAAGTTGGGGCTGTTGAGCCTGGAGAAGAGAAGGCTGCGTGGAGACCTCATAGCAGCCTTCCAGTATCTGAAGGGGGGCTACAAGGATGCTGGGGAGGGACTCTTCATTAGGGACTGTAGTGATAGGACAAGCGGAAATGGGTTCAAACTTAAAGTGAGGAAGTTTAGATTGGGTATGAGGAAGAAATTCTTTACTGTGATGGTGGTGAGGCACTGGAATGGGTTGCCCAGGGAAGTTGTGAAAGCTCCATCCCTGGAGCTGTTTAAGGCTGGGTTGGACAGAGCCTTGGGTGGTTTAGTGTGAGGTGTCCCTGCTTGTGGCAGTGGGGTTGGAACTAGATAATCTTAAGGTCCTTTCAAACTCTTAACTATTCTATGATTCTACTTAGCTCTGGCACGTAGAAACAATTATATTTGCAGAATTATACTTTTAGAAGACTTTGATTAGCATGTTCTGCGACTGGATGCCTGTCCATCCCTTTAAAACCTGTAAAAAAACATGCTATGTAAATTCTTTCTTGAAAAAAGAATGGTCTCTATGCCCATCATAGTATTTGGCCTAAATGTCTAAATGAAAGCTTACTGCTTTGAAGAGAGTTCAGGGGAAAACTTCAGCAGAGAGGAAGTGTTTTTCTTTTGTATTGATTTAGACATGTAGTACACTGAAAGTACAATTTTGGATTGTATTTTTCTTAAAAGTATGTAGTGTTCTTTCAAAACAAAATAACAGTTTTATACATAAATGTTTATTGTGTTGTTTTAGGATTCCATTTTCTGTTTTTCTTGTCATTCACTGTAGTCCTCCTTTTGTACAGAGATAAAATTGAAGCTAATGTTGACCACTTTAGCACACCTAATGTTACTTTAGATGTGAATTCTTATGCACCTGCATACTTTTGCCATTACCCAGTCTCCCCAAAAGCAGAAGTAAAGGAGCGGACTTCAGGTAAGCACATCTTGCAAGAACAGCTGTTTGTATGTTGTAGAGTTATACTGTGAAGTTAATATTGTTTCAGTTGTGTTTCTCCTGGGTGATTGCAATCCAATTATTTTTTTCTATATGAGAAAACCCATTCAACAGATGGGGGCAATTGCAGTTCTATATTTTCCTCCTCTGTTTGACAAGGGTGTGAAATAGCTCCTTCTCGATTTGTGGACCCTCCTATGGATAATACAGTTATCTCCTGGGCTAATGATTCCCTCTGAGAATTGCATCAAAATGTGTGACATTGCCCAGAGCAGTATATTTCATTAAAACTATTTTATAGCTCAGACTGAAGGAAGCAAGTCTGCGGCAAATCTGAGGATGCTTTTACTGCATAGGTACAATGAGCATTTCAGTAGTATCAGCTAGACTGATTTTGCAGTGTGCACCATTCAGAGTAATTTTATATTCGATTTTTACTACTACTAAGTTATGGTATCATTTCTTTTAAATTACATGTTGTGTCTTCATAAATATCAGAGGAAGTCAACCTGATTGCAGTGCTATTATAGAGTAGATTAAAATATTTTTTACTCAGTGTTTTAGTGTTATACCAGTAATTCTTTACACTTATTTACATTTTGATGGTTTTAGTGAAGCATTAAACAATTCTGTGTAACAAAAGTGAGGTTGTGCATGTACATTCTTTTTTTAGTATATTCTCCTATGGTTTGCTAAAGCTCTTAGCTCATGTTGTTTAGGAACAGTTTTGCCATTTCTCTAGACCTTGCAGTCACTGATAGACTTTGCTGTTTTGCTGTTGTACTGTTGTGCTGGGGCCCACTTGTATGATTAAACTGCATGGCAGTGACAACAGAGTTGGGAAGGGGAGGTTCTCCCACTGTCCTTGAAAGAATGTGCTGCTCCCCAAAGAGAAGACTGTATTTTATTTGAAAGACATAATGGTAGTGTTGCTACCAGAACTTAGGTTTTGCTTTTGAAATTCTATGCGTATTATTTTGTTTATTATTTGTCAACAATAAGTTTTAAATTAATTCTCTGCAGTTATTTTAAAGTAATTTAAGTTTATATGTACATAACCACTTCTGCTCTAATTAAATTTGTTCAGTTAGTGCAGTGGTTCTCGATCTTTTCAAATCAGCCTTGGATTTGAATTTAGCTTGAATATGGGAATCTCTTATTTTTTTCTTTTTCAATGTAACAGCACGTATATTATACCCAGACCCAAGAATTTGTTAGTCCAATTAAAATATTATAAAAGTAATTACTAGTCCACTTAAAATGCCACCCACACAGCGCACCAAGCATCCAGATTATTCAGTTAAAGCAAATGGGGGAAAGCAGTGCACAATTAATCACAAATAGACAGCTCTTCTACTTATCCAAACTTCTTTCTTATTCTCCTGGTCATGCATGGTTTCCTGATTGTGTCTTGCCTTCCTCAGGCAAGTTCAGGGGAGAGTGTTGATCACTGTGGGTTGTTAGCATCCCACATTTCCAGTAAAAGCAGGATGTTGCCATCCTCAATATTTTGACTGATTTTATAGTACCTATTGGTGAGCTTCTTCCTGTTGGGCTCAGCTTCTATACTTCTCTCTGCCTATTTGTGACCATTTGCTTGACAAGTATGTATGCTTAAATGTTTGGATGTATGATGTGGCAAAGCATTAGCCAAAACAATGAAATAAAAGATGTATGAACATGAAGGGTGGTAAGGCCAGTAGGTAAGCAGTAGGTACCTTTTTATTTGGTTCTGCAATTAGGCTTTTAGTCACCTGATTGCTTTGCAGTTACTAGCAATTAAAAAATTGTATTAGCTGGGAAATAAGCCTACAATCCATGCATTCATTTTACATCATTTAATATACTGGTGCATCAAAGTATAAGTATTTCATGACTCGTAGTATCAAAATTAATAATAAGAATATAAGGAAAACTCTTTAAGAAACTAAAATGTTTGGTATGCGTCTTCAGATGATACCTTTGGAAAATACAGCCTTTCTACACTTTCTGAAGGAATACTGAAAGAAAGTTAAAGCACTTAAATGGACTGATGGAAGAAAAATGTTTAAATCTTAGCAAAAATAGGACACCTTGGTCACTATTCTGCAAAATCAGTCATACGCTGCTGATACAAGCTAGCTAAGGATTGAGAAACTGTCATAAACCATCCTGAATCCAGCTGATTATTAAATATGTCAAGAAGTGGACCCCACTGGATTGGTAAAGATGACACTCTAGATATGCTCTTCATCTACTCTGTTCACTTCTTTTCCTAAAAAATCAGCAAAATAAAGACATGAATAATGCCCAATAGGGTATGAAAATTTAATACTTACTGGTGGTTTCTGGTTCTGGACAGTTTCAGGGTAACTAATGGATAAGTTCTTGATAGGAAAGTAACCAGATCAGCAGTGATAAGCAATGTTTTCAGAAGCCAGCGCATTGAATGGTATAGAAATTGCATTTCCACAAGGAATTCAGAAGCCTGCACTGGCTGGAAGCTGGGAGATTGGAGATGTTGCTGTTAGGGAGCAGCAGAGTGAGGCAGCTTCCTGGGGATGGTGTCCCTGGGGGGGGCTGTAGTGAGGTACTGAGCCACAGGTAAGGTTGGGAAACTCTGGGGGCTAGGGAAGGCCAAATGGTGAGTGCAAGCTGTATAGTCTGTAGTGGTTATAGCCTCTAGGCAAAGTAATTTTTAAAATGAGTTGGGATCTAAGGTGAGATTGCTCAGGGAATAAAGTTGAAATAATTTAAGGAGAAAAAAAAAGCTGCTTTAAGTAGCAGTTAAAAAGTTGATATCACAAATCAATCTATAATCACCAGATGCAGTGGACTATCATGGAAGCAAAGGCCTACTGAAAAACAATTTCAGTTATATTTTCATAGTCATAGTCAAAACCTCAGATAGAGAAATCAGAGTTGTGTTCTAATGTTTGTCTTATTTCCCTTGTATTTCTTTTCAGTGCTTGTTATTCATCTCAACATTATGAGTAATCATGTTTCAGGTTGTGATGCGTTTGTATTCCTTTTTAAATTAAGAGACTGCTGTAATTTTCCAACTTTATGTCTCTGGCTAGCACAGCAGGGGGAAAAATAGCACCACGTTTAGTGTTTATCAAAGCTATTTATTCATATTACTACATTATGTGAGTGCGTGATTCTCTAGTGTATACATGTGATTGCAGTAGTCATTGGCAGGGGGAATTTGAATTCCCACACCCATTCTAAGGATCTGGGTTGAGATGGCTTCCCAGATCCCACAGGTTGTGTCTAAACTGGCGAACAGAATATGGGTTGACTTCAGTCTATGTTGCTTAGTGCATTCCCTACTCTCTGTCAAATTAATCTGAAAGAGAAATAGTTACACCAGTCCCAAGTAGAGAGAAAGTACACCATTGACCAGCTAGATTTTGCTCCTCTTGCTGTCTTTCATAAATCATTATAGACATAGCTGCAGAATTTCAGTCTTCCAAACCATGTATTTGTAACAGTGAATCCCATTTATTCTAGTTAGAAATACTTTTGTGGAATAAACCACCTGTTTATTCCACAACCACCTGTTGTGGAGATGATTTCATAGTACTCAGGGAAAAGAAAGAAGTGAGCCATGCTGAGGGGCATGAATCTCTCATTAGCCTGGTAGGCATTGTCTTAAGCAGGATTCCCAGGGGCTGTCTTCAGCACAGCCCACATTGTAAACATGTGTTTGAGAGAAGCCTTGATACTTCTTTTTACTTAGGCCAATTTGTATTGAGATAGAAGTATTAAAGAAGACAAACAGTTATTTAATCTTTGGGTTACAGAAAAACTCAAAACAGAAACCACATGACAAAGGAAAGGCTCTTTTGTTATGCAGTAGAAATGCAATGCAAAATCCTCCTGTGTGAACTGAAATTCAGCATAGAAATTAAAATATGTAAATCAAAGTGTTATATTTCAAACAGTGTAAGATATCAGGAAGTAAGGAAGCAGGAACTTCTCTTAGCTTTCTCTTGTTTTTGGTTGTTGCCTTACAACTGCAGTGTAAAAGATCCAGTTGCAAATCAAAGGCTTTTGGTCTGTTAATGTTTCTAATGCTAATTCCTGTTTGCATTTTTCAGTGAAGTTTGCTGGATAACAGGATGTTTAGCAGCAATCAGTGCTTAGCCGTGCAGTCAGCTGAGAATCTTTTGTGTTTCTTAACTTTTATTACTTGATGGATATAAAAGCCCTCTGACTCAAAATGCACCTGCATTTTCATCACTAATGACAAGTACAAATAGTTGTTTCTTCACAGTGAATAATATCTAATATTTTAATTTGCACTGTCACAGTGAAATTCTCAGTGTGCCTTTCTACAGTATGGTATTGGAACGCGTCTATTTGGATTTTTTGAAGAAAGCTTATTTCTTAAATTCTACAGCAGTTTCTTATTCTGCTGCTTTCTTACCTATGTAACCAATTTCTTAGTTGTTTCATACTTTCCATAATTCCAGGTATGAACACAGTGTTTTTTGCTGTGATCTTTGTATAGTATACCTGTATATGCTTTTGCATATATGCAGGTAGAGTTAAAAGGATACAATGACAGAGATTCTTCTGATTGTCGTGGTTTAAGCCATAAATCAGCCATGCAGTTTGTTCACTCACTTCCCCCTTTTTCTTCCCTCTGCTCCT
>JANRGW010033833.1:0-26357 GCA_024733675.1 Psilopsiagon aymara
CCTTAGTTACTAAACTGTTCTTATCTCAACCTGTGGGAGTTGCATTCTTTCGATTCTCCTTCCCATCCCTCCAGCAGCAGAGGGAAGAAAAAGGGGGAAGTGAGTGAACAAACTGCGTGGCTGATTTATGGCCTAAACCACGACAGACTGAAAACCTCGAGGCACCATCTTTCATAACAAATGTTCTTAAATTCCTCTTATTATTTGATTTTTCTTTTTCTACATGAGAATAAGTCCAGTACATTGCATGCTCCTCCTGTTTCTCCCAAAGCTGGCCCAAGGTGGGAGGTGGTGTGCAAAGTAGCTGTGAGATGTCCTCAGATGAGGATGGCAGCACATCCAGGTGGATGCTGTGGAGTTTCTCTGCCCTGCAAGGCTGCATTGCGGTGATAATCCATCAGTCTGTTCTGCCTCCTGCACAGGAAGTAAATGAGATGAACACCTAAAGGGGAATTAGCATGAGACATGAATGAGAAGATACTGCAATTCCTTCACCAAGCAGTGACACACCTGGGCAGACAAGCCTTCTTCACAGTGTAATCATCTTATACCAGTGCAATGTAATGTGTGCTTAGGACTTCTTTGCTTTAAACCAGCCATGACAGCTGTCCCAGTAAATGAGGACTGCTTTAACTGCTTGTGTGGAACAAGGCTATCCAAGACTGAAATGCAAGTGTCCACAGAGAAATTTGCTTGAGCTTGTCTGAAGAGAGTTTATCTGTGGGTAAGTCTACAGACAGGGATAGAGGGCAGCAAGGGACCCCTCTTGGAAGTCCTGGTACAGTGTCTTTGCTCAGCTGTAACAGCTGGGTACCTCTGAGCAGAAGAGGAAAGAGACACAACTCTTGTGTACAAAACCCCATTGGGGCTCCCAGTCTCTGAAATCTCCATTTCCATAAACTGGGCTTTACATGCAAATTTTTCTTTGTTGCAGTGTATAAACAGCACACAGCAACAATTTCAGCCTGCCAGCATCTGAGTACTGGAGGGCAGGACCTTTCCACTGCAGTACAGGGATGCAGCCCCAGGCTCATGCCTGTATCTTTAAGAGAACATGTATCACATGTGTTTTTAGGAGAGCAGCAGGGAGAGGAGAGAGAGCAGATGTTTCCCCAAGTACTGAAGCTGCTTTTCTCATGCATTTTCCACTAGTAACATTACCTGTTAGCTTAGTATATTTTAATGACTAGAAATTGAGAGAATGTAGCAATGATACACTGACAGTGATGCTGACCAAAGAGAAGGTGAGTCAGCTGGAGCTCGTACAGCTAATGCAGGAAAGTACTTTCATCCTTTATTGCTATCATATGCTGTTGTCTCTGTGTGTGTGTATGTATTTTTAACAGCTTGGGGGTAGAACAAAACTAACTTTATTTCCTTGAAGAAAAATATTAACCATCTGTGACAGAAAGTATATGTTCAGCAATTGCATTCCACATCTATTTTCTTTGCTTTTTAAATTATTTATACAATTACACCACCCACAGCTTTGTGCCCCTTTGCACTCAATGGAAAAGTTTCTGTAGGGGTAGGATTCACTCTTTTGTCTCTGTCTCACTTACTATACGTGGGAATTGGGTGTGTATAAAATACAGTGCAATAACAAAAGAAATGAGTATGCGACAAAAGAATGGTATGAGACAAACAAGATTCATGTAACATGAGTACCTCAGAGCAAAATAGAAAAGAGTTCATTTCTGGGTAGGAGGAGGTAAAACAGAGAACAATATAAATGCACTAATAAAATGTGAAAATAGATCGTATTCCTAGGCTTGCTCTTCTGATTAATTCTTAAGAAGACACAAGTTTTCCTAGTGATTTAAATACAGTCACAACAGTTGATTGCTTTTTACTGATCAATTCACAGTCTGATGGCCCGAATTTAAGTGAATGGTGGGATCTGCATATCCTGTATCATAAATATGCGAATTAGGTGGCATTCAAACACTCTGCTGAACCACACTGGTAAGGTAAAAAAGATTAAGGCAATGAACCTGAGACTGCACTTAGTCCTTACCAACGCTGATAGTAAATTTTCCACTGGTTTTAATCTAAACCTGTGTTTGTCAGGTCGGAGAAATTGTTATTAACTTAGTACTGTGTAATGGAAATGTTAAGAAGGAATAAAGAAATAACAAGGACACAAATTTTAACATGAAATATAATTATTGCATATTACAGAAACAAGAAGTGGGGTTCTTGAACTGTAAAACATCCTTAGAGTTCACTCTTTGGCAGATTTCGGGGGGGGGAATCAATAAAATATTTAAATTTTCTCTGTGGGAATTTTCTTGTTGTATTAAAGAAAATAAAGGCAAATAAGTAATACAATTCTGAGTCTCGAAAGTTTTCCAGGGTTCACAGCAAAACCAACAAAGTTCAGAGTGTTGCTGAAAAAACTATCCTTTGAAGTGCATGCATTTCCCTCTAGTTGTTCCAACTCTCTTCCAGATATGCTACTCTGGACTGAAACATTCTACTTTAAATTGGTATTTCCCTGCATACTAATAATTAAATGACAGTCTGAGTTAAAACAGGAATTCAAAACCAAGCATTGACATTTTGAGTTGAAGTACTTTGGTTATTTTCAGAATGTTGTTTTGGAAAATGGAAATATTTTCTCAAAACTGATATTTTCCCAGGGGTGGACAGGACTCTTTAAATTGGAGAATGCTTTTCTCTGACACTAATTAATCTACATGACTTTGGAATTCAAAAATGAAGTTGAGGCAGGTCTTTGAAAGACAGCTGAGTAGCTACAAAGGAGAATAAATTCCACTGTATCTCTCCATCTGCACAGTATTATTTCATATTGTACATTTTCTGCATTTTGCGAAGCTTTTTAGAGCAGGAACTGAATCAGACAATTATATCTGTGCAGTGTTAAGCATAAAGATATCCTGATTTTTCCACAGTGGAAACAAGAATCAAAATGGTGTTGTCCAATTCACTGTAACATTTACTGAGCCAATGCAGAGGGCTTTCCCTGTGAGATACCTGGAAACACTCACTCTAGCCTACCATTCTCAAGAAACTACTAAGAGCTTTTGCTGCTCTATGGCATGCTCCAGGCAGCTGCAGTTGTAGCTGTGCCACTCATCTGGCCCAGAGCACTGACATCCCATACATTTCAGCTTTTTCTTCAAGACCACCACTTCCCTGCACTGAGACTGATTTTCTGCAAGTTTTATTAAAGTCCAAAAAACTCATGCTTCAGACAAACTCAGCCTCTTTGTGCTGGATTCAGAGCTGATAGTAATCTTGCCAAGCCTAAAAGCTCAGCTCCAATGACTGATATGGTAAATTTGTCTCATTCTGCTCCAATTTCATAACTAAAGATTTGAAATTTAGACCTCACATGATGGTTTTCATCCAGAGGAGCCACTTTTTTCAGCTGGATACACTAAGGTTATGCCTGACATGAATAAAAGCAGCAAGACAAGTTTAATAAAGACTGGAAGCTAGAGCTGTGCTATGCTTAAGCTTACTGTCCTAGCCTCAGTGCTGACAGTTGACACTGGGATTACCCACGTAGTAAAGACTGCACAAGGGCTGACTGCTTAGAAATAAATATACAAATAAACAAGTGACAGGCTAACTCAGCCCTTCCCAAACTGCATCGTCCTGTGTCTCACCTGTTCCTAGTCTTGCCCTAGCAAAGAGATGCAGGTAGCTATCAAACCTGGCTTTCCAACCTCCTCCTGTGTCCTTCCCACCATGCTGTGCTGAGGTCCACACCAGCCTTAGTCCACAACAACAAACACCAGGTGCTCTTGCTCATTCTCTGCTCCTAAGCCCCCTAAACCTGAACATGCTAGTAGGCAAACACAGCCTACCTCCTTATGTTGCACACTGCCATGCTTCACTGTCTGCTATAGCCAAGCTGGTGCACAAGAGAATGTAGATTTCCCCTGGGATCACGCACATCTCACCTTCAGGTGCTAGCTTGAAGGCTTTGCACTGTCACAATATGAAATCACAAGTCTGGAACTTTTTTAGACTTTTTATTAGTAACTGTTTGATGCAGGTAGCCAACTAGAAAATAAGACTCTTACCTTGGAATACAATGAAAAACAAATAGCTGAGGTATGAGGGGGTATAAACAGGATTGGAGATTTTTATCCTGACTCCCCTGAACTGCTGCCCTCAACGTGAGACTAGGGAGGCAGAGGGACTATGAATGTTCAGAAATAATACTATTGGCTTTAAAATACCCAGAAGAATCAATTTGCTTCCTTCTGCTTGTCTTTTGCAGTTGGATTCCTTAGGATTTGTGCAGAACACTTTTTTCAGCAATTTTTGTGCAAAAATTAAATCCTTTATTATTCACATGCTCATGTAACTCTAGGAGCTGAAGCTTTACAAAGCGCAAATAGTCCTACAGGGTTTCAACAGAACTTCAGCTCTTTGATGGTTCATTCACCTTCGTCTTTGACTTCCCATCTTTAGAACTCTCCTTAGTTTTGTTCCATGTTCCCTGACCTTACATACCCCGAGTGCTTAAATGTTCAGCTCTATTTTTCCACCCTGGAGTTTGCCTTTCACTGGTCCTACTCTTTGGCACTTGATTCCTCCGTCTGTTGAAGTGCATCCTCTTATTAAATGTTCCTCTCAAATCTTCCTGTGTACAGTTATGCTAAACCCATTTCAGGACCCTTTCTATGTGCTTTCATCTTTGCCTTCCAAACAAAGTGAATTTTATCTTCTTTGTTAGTTCCTTTTCCTTTTTCTTTTACATTCTGCATTTGTACAGTTTTTCTGAGTTCAGACAAGGCTGTGCTGAACTCCCTTGCACTTGTCTCTCACTAAGCATTTGCTGACCATCTGGGTGATAAAGCCATATTATTACATTTTGAATGCTAATACCACTTTCTTGCATGCAGCCTTCCCTAATATTTTTTTCTGTTCTTTCCTTCTAGTGACTCATGTTGGGTATGCAATCACTTCCATTATGCATTGGCCATGCATGTGCTGGAGAGGAACCTCAAGCCAGTCCACTCCTACCAGCTTGATGCCAGTGCCAGCAAGAGATGCCCAGAGACTGGAGAGGGATCCAAGGTCAGCAGGAGAGCACCTGAAGAGCAGCACAAAGGAATTCCAGCCACTTCAGCTAGTAAACCAGTTTCTTTGGGGCTCAGTTTAAATGCTTTTATGCAGACACATGTAGCATGGGGAATAAAATTGTTGGAGACACTTGCATGCCTACAGGGCTGCAATCTTACTGGTATTATGGAGGTGTGGTGGGATGTCATCTACGGCTGGAATGGCAAGATACACGCTCTTCAGGAAGGACAGGCATGGGAGATGAGGAGGGCATGTCACCCTCTGTGTCAGTGACCAGCTGGAATGCATGGAGCTTTGCCTGGGATAGCTGGGGTGCTGACCAAGAATTTACGGGTCAGGATTAAGGAGAGGGCAGAGACAGGAGGCGTTATAATCAGGGTCTGCTACAGGCTGCCTGACCAAGTAGTCAAAGAAGATGGGCCCAAGAAAGATCCTGTCCACTCCCTTGTTCTAGAGAAGCTCATATCTCTAGCTTACATAATTCCACACCCGTGTTTGCCATCAGCCCCTGACAATGGCTGTCTTCCACTTGGTTTTTTCCACCCTACCACTAACTATTTCCTCATGTAAATAAGGCAGCAGTTTCCTTCCCAGGGTATGAGAAGAATTGAAGTCTTTTAATTTCCTTCACCCACTAAGTTGGAGAAGTGTCAATTTAGTTTTTAGACAGCATGTAACACCAGCAAATAAATAAGTAAGCCCCAATGATCCCCTGTAGCTTTCACAGGGTTGCACTTCAGCATTTGATTTTTGAGGCTCCTGCTATAGCTAACTGAAAAGGTCTGCTTACAATCTTTTTCTAAGTGCTCTGCATGACTTACAAACAATCTTGTGTTATGTACAAGACGGTTTGTACATTTTGTGTACAACACGGGCAGGGAATTTAAGCGCTTATAACATGGCTTTGTGTTCATAAGTGTTTAAAGAGAAACAGAGCCCCTGAGCCCGATGTTGTAGAAGTGCACAGTTGCATTTCTGAGACCCATTTTTTGTTTGAAATCCTTCTTGTTCATATGAAGACAATTAGATGATTTTTTTACCCCCAAAACAATTTTTCTTTTTGTTTTTCTAGAGTTCATGAACAATGGGTTTTTCAAATAGCTACTGATGTGGTTATAGCATGTGATTACAACCAGCAGAATAAGCATGTATGGAAGGAAAGAGAGAGGAAAGGTCATAGTATTGGTTTTCAGTTGTAAATATTGATATTAAATACATCTCAAAATTAAGATTTAGGCTCTTAATTATGTGCCATATGGTCATGATGTAATACATTTGCTTAATTGAGATCTTGATGAAATGACAGGCTATGAACATGCAAATATATGTGGTTTATTGGACAGGGAGGTTAAAAGAGTGAGCCTGGAATAACTGAAATTTTATTGCATGTAAAGAATACAGCACTGGAGAATCCAAGAGGCTCTCTTAACAGAAAATAATATGTCTTGTTTCTGGAATTGGTACAGGAATAGAAATAAATAAAAATTATTCCCAAGAAGCTACAGAACAGTGTTCTTGAGGAAAGAGACCTAAATATGACACAAACAAAACAGGGTTCAATGCATTTTAAATTGGCTTAATCCAAGAAGCAGCAAGGTGTCTCACAGATAAGATATAATGGACATGAGCTTCCATTGTTTCTGTTGACAAAGTGTATCTGAAACCCTGCAAAGATCTGACAGACTTTTGTGGGCTTAAGTTTGTTCTGCACTTCTTTCTTTTGAACATTCATTTTTCCTGAAGGTAGACACAGGGAGAACAAACACACACATCTTCTTTGCACAAAAAGTCAAAGTGTTGGTAATGTTAAATATCATACTACAATAATTAATAGGAAGGCTCGATCATCACTGTCTTTTACCTGGATGAGGTGAGAGAAAAAAAACCAACCTTGAAGGTTTTGAGGGAGGGTTTGGAAAACAAAAATGGCATCAACATTGGAATATTATTTCATGAACAGGCTGTCCATTTCTACTCCCCGTGCTGCTGCAGGGTAATGTGCTGAGGACAGGCCCTCAGTCTCACTATAGAAGGCTTTGTTTTTCTGAAGCTGATGCAGTCTCCAGGGAGCTGTCCTGACTTCAACCTGCAGATGATCTGACACATTGTATTACAGAAGATAATATGGTTGATGTAAAGAAGACATAAATTTATATCCTTACTGGTCATCTGCCTGTTCAGCAGCAGCAATGGCAACATCAGGAAAGGTGGCTGCAAAATTAAGATACTGGTGGCATTTGTTGCTATAGCAGGTCCAGATGAAGACTGAGTTCAGAGTTGCATAACAAAAATTACTCTTCTCAGTAACATAGTTGGATTTCCTGCACTCAGGAGGTATGAGATTTAACTCTTTTATGTGGAATGTCCTTTTGCAAAGAAAAATAAAAATAAAATATAATACTGTTGCATACTAACTAGAATACTAAAAAATAGCCCAGTTCATTTCACTTAATCTATAGTTATTTGTATGCCCCTTATCATTTCTCGGTCTTGATCCTGATCCTGAACTGAAAAATGGCAGTATAAATCCAGAATAGATCCACTGATGTGGGTAGAGATGGATAGATTACTCCAAGTATAAGCTGTTGTATTTTTATTTTTCAAGCTGTTTGTAGATCAGTTTTTACTTTCTTCTCCAAAGAAGGTAATTTATCTAATTTTTTGATAGAACTCATCACTTATTAGAGCATACACATTAAGTAGGCTAATATTCAATATAGATAGAGTCTGGAGTTTCTTGTTCTGTCTGGAAATTCTGTCTGGACAGAATTTAAGAACATTAGCATGTTTTCTAGGCTTTCTGAGTATCATCAGCCCTAATGCAGCAGCAGGTCTGATGACACTGATGAAATATCTACATCCTATCTAGCATACATGCTTTTAATTCAAGCAGGACAGACACTACACAATGGGCATGCAGATATGTTTCTGAAAGGAAAACCTGGCTAAAACTACAGCAGTACTAATGAAATTATGATAGCACAGAGAACCGTAATCATAGAATCAGAGAATCATAGAATAGTTAGTTCTGGAAAGGACCTTAAGATCATCTAGTTCCAACCTTGTAAAAGGTTGTGGCATATTGTGAGGAAGTACCTCAAAAAATTTGATGTTCTCAATTCTTATAATATGGACTCTCAAAAAAAAACCCAAACAAAAACCCACAAAAAACAACCACCCTTACTCTTCTATTTTTCCCTTTATCTCTTTATTTTCAATATTACAACTGATTTAGTTCAGTCTTAACTTTACTGTCCTTGTTGCACCATATCTGTACAGATATTAAAACCACACAGTAAGTCCTGTTAATCTAGTATGTGCACCCGAAGAACTACGGAGAGCAGTTTATGTGGGGCTGGCTCAATAGCTTCCTCTCTCTTTTGGCTTGCTAAGCTGAAGCATAATTTGTTGCTGCTTGACTTTTCTGTTAGAAAATAAATTTGATGGGTTCTTCTTCCAGTGGCCACATGAGGTTTCTGGACTCACTAGGAATATGCAGTTTTGCTAGTTGCAGTTCTGAGAGCAGTGTAGCTGACAGACTTTCATACTGTTCAGTGACTGAACAGAAATTTCTACATATGTGCGTAGATCAGAAGGAAGTTAGGAAGTTTCCTAACTACAGCAGCTGCCCTTTCCGCCTAGAGTCCAATTGCAATAGGGACAGAATGTTTGTAAGCTTCATGTAGCCCAGGCAGAGAAGTGCTATAAATTATACCTAAAACCCTCAACATTCAGCTGATATATGCAAAGTCACTAAAAGATTTTCTGTTGACTTTACCAGCTTTGGAACAAGCCCAGTAAGGCAACTGCATTAATAAGGTTGCAGGAATGTGTGCTCCAAGTTACAACTAATGCATCTTATTCATGTACGATCAATAATAACAAATGTTATTTCAGGTAAGTGAAGAACTCACATTCAGATTACAGGGCTAACATACCTTTCTTTTCACTTTATCTGGCAGAAAATAAATCAGTACGTCCATGGCAAGGGACAGCTGGTTCATTATGTCCCTCTTCATATTCTCACTCGGTGAGAAAGTCTTCAGCTGTGTTTGGTCGCATCATGTTCTGCTGTGCAGGATGGGCATGGGCAGCAGGCTGATATTGGGAGGAGTCTGCATGGTATTGTCCAGGATTTCTTCAGGAATTTCATACATAATGTGGAGTCCCCCTTACAGTGACTGCATCCCTGCACTTGGGATGCCATGTTTCTTAGCAGTAGGTAGCAGAAGGGTGAAGGACAAGATGGTCAGCATTGAAACTGGTGCATTAATTTTGAGCTCAGGATGGATGGGGTGGTACACTGGTCCTGCACCTCACTGACCTTGTAGCACAATGGGAACATTAGTGTAAATGCAGGCTTCAAAACTGATCCTAGGCATTAGAAAACTGTGCTGGAAATCATGTGGCCTTGAATATCAAAGTCAAAGGAAATTGAGATGCATCAACAGGCCAGAAGGCAGCACAGCTATTCAATGCTTGACATAGCTTTAAATACACTATCAGGGATAACACACAATGTGTGCATATAGCTGCCCTGCACAGAAACCATTGGCCGCCTTCAGAGTTGTGATTACATAAACAGAATGGTACTCTTATCTTCTGAAACAGCATCATAGACCAGCACCATTTTCCTTGTAGCGTTTTGAAACCTGAAAAAACATTTAAAACTGGAATATGAATCCACTACATAATCATTATGAGTAATGTGAACCTGGATGATGTCTTTTCATAATCCATAAAATCTTCTGCTCTATGACTACTCAAAAGTTTATTTGGTCTTTGTTTGGTGCTCTCAGGGAAACAGTCTCCCAACTCCTATGTATAAGAGCCTGGGCAGTTCATCTGCCAGCAATTGCCTCAAAACAATCATGCTTAATACCTACAAATGTACCTGTTCCTCAAAAACTCGGTGGATCCTCAGTTTTACCCTGTGCAGGTGAATCAAAGGGGAATTGCTATATTGTGTAAACCATCTTCAACCCAAAGAATAAGAATCATGTTTTACAATAAATGCAACTAGTTTCTTATTTATGCAAGCAGGGGTCTTTTCGGATGACAAGAAAGAGGTAAGGTTATTTCAAGCTTGGCTTATGAAATAAATAACACAACTTTCTTATGTTTTCTTGGCCAGTAATGAAAAGTTACAGATTTCACAGTTTCTTCACTGTGTAATTCTACCTTGCAGCTGCCAATATCTTAGTGGCCTATTGGCTGGACCTTACTACCTGCTGTTTTTAAAGAAGTATTATTATTTTGTTAGGGCAAACATGAAAAATGGCTTTTCAAGATGTTTTTAAAGTTTTATGATCTTTCAAAAAAATCTTAGATGCTTATCAAGCTCCAAGACACCTAGCATTAAAGTCACAGTATCCTCTCTGTGTTTCTGAGACAGTGAATCAATCTGTGGCAAGTGAAGTTTTCAGTGCTCTTTGGAAAGAGATGGAGAAGGAGCACTTAAGTGAATCAGTGCACAAAAAAGTGACATGTTTTACTTTAATTCAAACTGGGAGACCATCTGATACCTACAAGTGAGTTTCTTACTGTCAGTTCCTAGAGGTGAGCTTGTATGCAATAGAGACTCTTGTATCCAGGGTCCTCTGTTCAAAACTGGGACTTCAAGAGCATGACTGGGTGACTCCAAGGTATGTGGTGGTAATTCTGCAGTTTTGTCCTTGATCCACTGACTTACAAATGAAAATTCAAGTGCTTAACTTCCTGTTCCCTCCAGTGCTTAGACTTCCGTGTGGAAGGAGTGACCTAGCAGATCTTGTGGTATTCCACTTCTCCTTCAGTGGCCTTGACAAAGCATCATTCCTTCTACAAATCTGTCCTTTACTGCTCTTTCCTGCAAGTAAGGGGGGTGATGAGATTCATGGAGAATCAGGTACAATAAATAGGTATTAGTAAATAAAGGAAATTAAGCTGCATACGTTCGTCCTTCTCCCTGTCATTTGCTTCACAGGAGTGCCATCAATATAAGGGTGAAGCGATAAAATTGGAACAGTATTCTAGCCTTCAGACTTCACATTTCCCTAGCAGAGATTAATGGGAATCACATTCCCTCTGTACACAGAGCAGAAACGGACAATCGTGCATATGCCTCTAAAGTGTGGGTACTCCTTCTAACAGAATGGGAATTAACCACAAATTTTAAAAAGAGCTCCTGTATTCCTTCTGCTACTTTTCATTACATTTACTATAGGTCCGAGGTCTGTCAAGAATTGGTTTGTCAACAAGAAGAGAAGAACATGCTCCATTAAATCACCAGGAATAAAACTGGCAAGTATTGACCTGTCAGAGATAAGATGGTGAGCAGTTGGAGAGATGAATAAGAATATACTTGGGTGCTAGATGAGCATTTTGTGGGAATTTGTGCCTTTGTGTTTTGTTTGTGAGCTGAAAAGGGACAATACAAAATGCTCTCAGAATTCAAATAAGTGCTTTCTCTATCTTACCAAAGCACAGCCAAAGAAGATAAAAGGAGAAGAATACAAAGATTATTAAAATTTGAATCTATAAATTCACAAACAACTCTGACAGAAAGAATAGCTCAACAACTTTCTCATAACCTCTGAGTGTATGGTTTGGCTTTTAGCAGCTACCACTCGTATTGCAGGTGGTTCCTTGCTCCCTGCCTGTCAATCTGCCTGTGTGGAGGTCAAATTTACTCAGGTTGAGTGATCTTTGGAGCTTACCTTGGGCATTTGTAGCATGCTGACATTCTAATCAATGACCTAAGTGCTGTGAAACTGCAATTTAAGAAAGAAAAAGAAGCAGGATAAAGTTTGCAGGATAAAACTTTAGGATTTGAACATATAGACTACAATATCCATTTTGGAATGTTGGCACAAATGATTGTGCTCGCTGGTAATCACATGTATTTTAAATTTTAAACAAGGTAATGAAGTTGGTCCACAAGTGGAAGAAAGGAACCTTAAATGTTTATCCAGTACAATCCTATCGTTTTAACAGCGTAATGCATACTGACTCTTAATTATAAATGTACCGATGATGCTTGGTAAAGTGTCATCCTGTGACTAATAAAAATGTACAGCATGTTAGGAAAGAGCAATTTATAGCATGATAAATACTAATGAAGCATAAAAAAGTGAACATTAGTGAGGGCAAAAGAGAGAAAATAATGAGGAAAGTAACAGTTTATACTGTCCAGGGTACTGCAGGGGTACAACTGTTATTTATTTGGTTGCTCATCATCCTCCCATTCATCCCTTTTGTTCTCAGAATTTACTTGTTGCATGCTTGAAAACTTTGGGTACAACAAGTATTTCTATGTTATCTGTTTTTCTCAGTGTACAAACCAGTCTTGGCAGAAGTTTGTAATTCCTGATACAGTACAAGTAACTGATGAACTGTAATAAACAGATATAGCCTTAAAGCAGAAAGAAGTAGGGCGACTGGGTGACAGATCCGACAGCATAAGGGAAAAAGACTGTAAAGACTCACAACTGATGCAGATGTGGTCAATAAAGGCCCTTCTTTGTATCATCCTTAGCACTTGCAGATGTATGTGCTGCTCAGGTATATTGACTTTTTGTCTACACTACAGCCAAGTATGAGAGACAATGGAGGAGAGAAAGACTCTAAGTACTTGGAAAGTGTAATGGGCTTAAGGTGTCAGCCTGGTGAATAAATATATGGCAAACATTCATTGAGGTGACAAGACAGAAAACTGATGCTGGTTTGTTTGAGTTTGTATATTCAGGATTTAATATGTGTGAATGTGTAGTATGCCTCTGCTGTATAGTTGTTTCAGCATTAAAATTTGAGTAAATGGCAAGCAGAGTTTATTTTGTTCTTTTGGTCCCAAATACTTAAATCTAGACTCCATAAAATGTTTGATGGAAAACAAGGATAGGAAAGAGCCTTGGAGGCCCAGTTCAGGCTCAGATCTGAAGTAAATAGATGGTGTCAAAAGTTAATAACTAATTGGATAAACTCATCTCTCCACCACTTTAAGGTAGCTTAAATTTATATTAATCTTTATGTATTTCCTAATAATATCTAAAGAAGAAACCCTACAAACTCTGAAGGAAAACTGGAATTTCCATGACCCTTGCTCCTTTAGTTTGTTGGGCAGCCTGAACTTCCTTTCTGACCTGTTCACATATATCCTGTCTGTAGAGCCACTTATTCGTAAAGATAAAACTGCTCCAAATATGTGTTGCTGACTTCTCTGGTGCTCTATGAGCTAAAATGCTCTTAAATACTTTCAATTACCATCCTCTGTGCAATCAGAAACAGGTCTATTCAAGACACTCTACTGAGTTAAGCTAGAGAGAATGTGTTATGACTTACGACTTTGGATGGCATTCTGTAATATAGATTCCATGAACATCTATGATATTTTCTAAGTGATAAATGAGATTATAAATGTAAACAGTCATTATATTTCAAGGTAATTAGTTATTTTGCAGTTTTGGGAGGGGTTGCCAGTTAGAAAATTATTTATTATAATGATAAGTTGAAGCAACAAACATATACATTCATGAAACATTATTGTTTTTTAATTAAATTATAATAAGGTACAAATTACTGTGATGTGCTTTATATTGCTATAAAACTAAATGCGATCTATTAAAATAAAGTTTGGTGATTTTTAAGTGCATTTATATTTGCAGGGTTTGTATTTGAGAACTGGTAAGTAATGGTCCTGTTTTCCATATATTTCTGAAGTTACTAAAGTCAACATGAAGATCCTTACTTCTGTATAATTTTATATGCCAAAAATATGGATTGGTGTGCCTCATAGTCAATGTCTCATGGTAAAATAGTGGAATGGTAAAAATAAGGATGATAAAAAATAGGATGGTAAAATAAGTGGAATGATCTTAATAAGAGGACTTTAATAGGTCAACAGTTTATGCACTTCTTTCAACAGGAACCTAGGAAATATTCCTGCCAAAAATCTGTAGTGGATTAAGGACGAACTGACACAATGCCATATATTCAGAATTCATCTTTTAAAAAGTTACAGATTATTAAAGGAAAAAAGTACAACAAAATTTTTGAGGCTTTAGCTAAAGAGAGAAAAAGCCATTCTTCATAATTACGAAAGAGATTCCTAATTTCCTAAACCAAGCATCTCACTGACATCATAAAAAGAACTATGAAGTTGTGAAACACCAGTTCGCACCATAGATACCTCAATTTTTTTATACTTCTACCTCAGTGAAGACTCTTCACTTCTTTTCTTTTAGTCTTATTCTGCACTAAATGTGTCCACATATGGAGCTACTCTGGAAAATGCTATAAATTTACACTCTCCTTTTATCCCAAATATCTTTCAAGTGAAGACAAGCCCCAAGGCAAGGACACGGCTCTTTTTCCCCATGAATCACAATGGAAAAGCCTGCTAACCCCACTAACCAGACATCTACGCTCTCCAGGCTCACTGTCTGCTTTCTTAACTGCCCACAGAGAGAGACTTCCTCACTTCTACCAAATAGTCTTGGGGTAAACATGCTGGTTCAGCTCCTGCCACAGCAAACTGCTTCCTTGCTAATTTATCGTAAGATCAGGTGCTGAAAATAATTGTAGAAATCTGTCTTTTGCTAAGAGTACGCAATGGTCTAGAGATCTGCAAAAAACACTTTGTTTCATCATGAGACTTGATGTGGCTGTGAAATTCATGCTGTTACACTGGACTTCCAAATCCTGAAAACGAGGCTATGGCCATGTTTGAACATTTATGTTCATATCTATTTTTATCTTTTCAAGAAAAAGGATGGCTCTTGATGTCAGCACTTGCAAATCGCATATGACATAGAAGTGTAATGCAGTTGCAAGCTGAATTGAGTCAAACCTTCTGGATGTAGAGCTTTTAGAGGGGTCTGTGTACACAGAAGTATGACAGAGTGTTTCTCCTGCATGCCCATGACATCATTCCTTGCATTCCTATTCCTGTATGCACATATGCTGCGTCTTAGAGAAGAGATATGAGGGGAAAACTCTGTGCTCTGTGTTAAATCCCTTTGCTTCCCAGAGTAAGAAACCTTGTGGACTGGAGCCTGATTCCCTTCTCTAGCTACAGTATGGGAGAAAGGATGGAATATTTGACCTAAGCACAGGTCTAGTGTACCCAAATTCACAGTTTAGCATCTTCCCCAGTGGATTATGATATTCAGCAGATAAGGATGGAAAACCTCCATCACCACTAGACTGACTGACTTCCTAAACATTGCTTCTCAGCCCTTACCAACAGGTGTATACAACCATTGGTGAACAAGGTGCATGACAGCACAATGTGCAAACAACAACTGAATTGGTTGGAGCTTTTCTCAACCCCTGGCAATCATCTTTCTGCCACCTTTTACAGATGAGTGAGCAGTCCCATGTGTCCTGTGGGCAAATGTGGAATCCAGAGTTCATTCTGTGCCTTATGAATTGCAGTTTCACAATGCTCCGCTGTCCCTGACCCCACCAGGAATTCCTATCATGGGCCCTGCACTTTTTCCACATGTACTGCCATTCCTCCAGCTCCGCAAAGGCAGGCTGATAAGGGTGTGAGAGAAACAGCACTGAGATCCCAAGTATGGTAACAGAACTACTCATCTCTAGTTCCGAGCATGCTCTTCTGGTGGGGATAACTCCAAAACTCACATGATGCCTTTTCTGAGGAGATCAGGTTTCTGTCTCCTTGATGTGTCCCTGAGGGACACAAGGGCTGTCTTTGCCACCATCTCCTGTGAGGAATTTGATTTTCCCCTCCAGCTTCTTCCCGAGGTACTTGCAGAGCTTTAATGGGATATGGCCTCCAACTCCCTTCCTCTGATACATCCAAAAGGACTTTATCATCATTTCCTTGTCTCCTCTTGTACCCCCAAATGGTACAGCTTTCCTTATTTTCCTGTCTCAGTTCCCACAAAGAAACAGCTTTTCTTCTGATATTTTTCTTTTTTTTTTTTTTTTTTTTTTTTTCCCCCGAAAGTCATAAAGTTACAGCCTGGAACTCATTGAACAGAGTATCAGTGTTATAAAGTTAATAAGATTCAAAACGGGGCTGCATAAACACACATAATTTACATGGACATCACATCCACTCAACGTCATCAAAGTGAACAACCAAACAAACAAATGAATATCATTTCCAAAACAAAGCCCAAACAAACACCCAAGACATAACAACTCTGGTATTTCAGGATTTAAATTTATCTCCAGCTAACTGAGATTAGAATGAGACCTGAAGCAGAGGGCAGATAATCCCACATCTGCCTAATACGAAGTTTCTTGAATCCTCCGTCTGTTAAACTCCAAAAATAGGAAACAGAACCAAAGAGATTTGTCCTTTCTTCCCACCAATGCTTTATTGCTCTGAAGGGATGCTTTGCCCTCCTTCTTGCTCATCTTTTCCTGTTTTTTTGTGAGATCCTCAAAGTCTGCAGCTTCCCTCTGTTTTCCTCCCCTAGCCCTCCCCATCACCGCGAATCTCCACAGGGGTTTCTATATTAGTCTGAGTGGTTGGATAGGTCTCAGACTCCATATGGGGGAATTAGACCTAATTTATCCTCTTAACTCAGCAAAAACTTCTTTGCTAAATCCTCTCCCTAGCTTCTCCTTTGCCCCAGTACTTGTCTTCAGCTTCGTCCCTCTCAGGAAGCCAGGGGAAAAAAAAAGCAAGAAACTGTGAATCCCAGAGTCAATGCCCATGTCCCGGGGAGACGATTAGCCGCGCTGGCGTCCCCCATGAGGGGAGGGAGCCGCGGCCAGCCTCTGGGAGGAGAGCGGGCAGGAATGGGCAGGGTGCAACTGCTGAGGAAGGGACGGCACCCCGCCCCGCGGGGCTGGGGGTGTCCCGGCTGTCCCCCCCGCGGCCAAGGCCGGCCTGAAGAGGGAGCGCCACCGGTACCGGGGTCATCGGGCAGGGGACGCTCGGGCACCCTGTCAGCGCAGGTCTGGGGCCGCGGCTCCCCGGGGGGAGGTGCCTAGCTGTGCCCAGCGCCGCCGAGGCGGTAATCCCACCAAAGGGCCGGACCCAGCCTCCTCCTCTCTTCTCTTCCCTCCCTTGCCTTCTTTTCCCTTCCTTCCCCGACCCTGCCCGGCGCGGGTGCAAGCGCCGCCGCTGCACTCCGCTCCTCTCCGCGCCGGCCCCAGCTCCCAGCTCGGGCGCCGGCGGGACAACGCGGCGCACATGGAGGTGCCGGGCCGCTGCCGCCACCGCCACCGCTGCCTCGTCTCTCTGCTGCTCCTGGCTTCGTGCCTCGGGTCCGCGGCGGTGCCGCGGAGGAGCATCCCCCATCGGCAAGGTAGGGCGGATGGCGGTGCAGGGTGGGAGATGCCCTCTTCCTGCACCGCGCTTGCAAGCGGCGAAGTTTCGCGTCCCTTTAAAACCGGCGTTGCCGCGGGCTTCGTGGCCCGCCGCTGGGGTCCCGCGGCGGGCAGCGGTGGGTCCGATCGTGCGTGAGAGGAACTCTCCCGTGAGCTCCGGCTCACCCAGCCCGCAGCTGGTCCGGCCGGCGGGGCGGGCGCTGCTCGCTGCCCTTCCCTGCAGCCCTTGCTTTCTCCCCCATGTGTGAGAGAGGATGGCCGGGAAGTGGCAGGGGATGTGCCGGAGCGGTGAAGTTGCCGAACCAGCGACAGATCCATTTTCTTGGGCGTTTAACACCCATGCCGGTGGGTTCACCCCCTCAAGTTACGGGCGAGGACCCAACTGCCGCTACTGCGGAAGGGATTGGCTAAATTTTTATCTGTTTTTTCCCTGAAGCCCATAACCCGTGATGCTGCGTGAGCTGACTTAGGAGCTGGGTGAGCATCTGTGCCGGTCAGAGGTTTCTTGTCGTCAGGGCTGTGCTTTTGCTGTGACATTTATGTCTGTGGTAGCCAGTAACGCAATACACACAGTAGTAAATGTGAAAGAAAAATGGCTAGGAAAGCAATAATTTCGTAAGTAAAAAATGTGGTTATTGTGTACCAGGCATGACATGGGGTGTTCAAAGTTCTGCTTCTGGCTGAGTGCTACCTGTGACCTGTGTGAGAGTTCCCACTGCTGTCACAGGGTTTTGCACCTTGATCAAGGTGGTAGTATGTGGTCCTTAGTGGCTGAAAGTTAAAAATCTGGACTCTGAGCAGCTTTTACAGCCTCTGCAACCTGCAGCCTATGAAGCAGTAAGGTAAAATATAAACAGTGAGGTGGGGCGTAGTGTGTGGTGAAGTTTGACATTCTGCATACTTGAAAAATTGTGGTTCTAAAAGGAAGTGGTGATGCCCAAGAATGTCACAGACACTGGAACTATCCTGGGACTACTCTGAGTTCACTGTGATCAGATCAATGGAAAACATAACAAGTTTAGTAAATTCTGTCGCAGCTCACTAAGCGTTTACGGCTTCAGACCCATTTTGTAAATATTTCACAGTGTTAAAAGATTTGTATTGCTGCTTTTTAGAATCAGTATTGTGCATTCTTTTGCTCTTATGAGAAAAAAATGAAACAATAAATGCCTGTACAGTTAGAAACTTAATACTTAAGTACAGCCTGAGCTTAAAGCCCTTACTGGACAGATGGCTAATTTTACTGGTATGGCCTTGTCTCTTAAGGATCTAGTTCCATGATCCTTGGTTGTTATAATAGCTACCATTAAGTACTTGAGGAAATTAGGTAGGCTGTAATTGTGAATGAGACGAGTTTATGTTAAAATACTGTATATGTGAAGTTGGGGATGGAAATGTGTAGATATTTGTAAATATTTCTCTACATACTGGTGTACTTGTTTCCCCTAATCAGAGCAGAATATCAGACCTAGATGAAATGTATTCCTATACATTAAATTAGAACAGTTTAAAGCTTGGAAACAAGTTTTGTTAGTATTGTGGAGATGAATTAATATGCTGATATTGTATTTACCTTACTTTAATTAGCTACATGGTTTATGTTTTTTTTTTTTTTTTTTTTAAATAACTAATGTTATTTCAGTTTTACTGACTTACTCAATTGTTCTTTTTCTACTTCTCTTACTGTGTAAGATTTATGTCGGAACAATTTTTTCAGAATCTGTGCAAACATTTGGAAATACACTTGTACCAAGCTTTGAAGAGGGAAGTCACTGAGACAGTCTATGTGCAGCCATCTGTGATTTGAAACCCATCTGCATTCTGCCAAGGGCTCTTGGTATTGTGAGCTCCTGAGAATCCCATGACTGGGTCCCTTCTGTGAAATGTTGCTGTCAAAACACTGAGAACAGGTATAATTCTGGGTAGCTCATACAGACAAGGTAGTCTGCCTTGCTCTGCAGCATATCACATGCTGGGTAATTAGAAGTGAAAAGATACTATTATTTACTCACGCATCCAAAATCAATGGGTGAAGAAGAAATAGCATAATTAAAAGTTTTTTAAGATTTCCCCTCCCCCCGGCTTTCACTTTGCCCTTATAATAGCAATAGAATTGAGACTTGTACAGGAATTGTAACTAAGGTGAAAGCAAGAGGTTATATCGAGAAAGAAGTGGTAAAAACAGTTCATCTTCAGTAGCAGAATCTGTCTGGGAGGTCCTGTTCATGAAAATTAAAAGGATAGTAAAATGTATCTCCATTTTTCAAGGTTTTTTTGTTGAGGGCTAAGTTTACAAAGATCAGTTTTGCAATCCCAAGAAATAAGCAGAGCGAGAAAGCTGTTTGCAAAGTAGAAAATAAAATATAGAGTTAAATGGCCACAAATGCAGCTTCTTAAATTAAACTTCAGGGGAAAAAATGTCGTGTTCAAATTTGAAACATCCTGATGACTGCTAAACTTATTTGAACATTTATTTACGTTATATGATACATTTGCTGGCAACAAGGAAATGGGATGACAGACATTTTGGGAAGGGCTTAAAACAAATCATTAGACACCACATGGTGAATAGTGTAGTTGGGAACAGATTAGGCTGGGATTCTCTAAATCTTGTACTCTCAGAAGTTGGCACTTGTTCTGCTGCTTTCACATTGTTTTCTTGCTTTAGCCTTCTGCAAAGACGCAGGTTTTCAGTGCTTCTGCTTCAAGTTTCAGCCACTTGATTGAAGGCTGGAACATCTAAACTGGCCCTGCAGTGTGTAAGACTACTACTAATATAAACATAATAATAATTAAATTTTAATGGTTCTGTGATTTTAGAGAATTACAGGGCAAAAATCATACCACTTAGTTGATTTCCCATATATGTTTATGGCATGAACTTGTTGCACAATGTTGCATTGTTACTTTCTTAGTAGCGGTGTCAATTTCCAGTGCCCTATATAATATTAAAACTGTTAAGTTGGTCTGCACAGAGAAAATCAAATATTCATGCCTGATGCCTAGGAAACCTTTATTATTATTATTATGCTTGCCAACTAATAAAAATTAAGAATTGGGTTGTATTGTATTTATTTCCCTGATGTCCATAACCGTAGTCATCGCTGGCTTCATGTGTGAATGCTGAGAGAATCAGACTGGTTAGAGTCTGAAGACTTTACAAGAGTGTAGCAGTCAATATCAAGGCCAGATTTTTGATAGGCCCCATATCCGTGGTCAGCAGTACAGTAAATGACTTTTTTTTCCAAAGAACTTGGCCCTGTGATACTTAAATTCTTTAGAAAATCTGGCTATGTAGTAAGAGCTGCTGGATATAGAACTCTCTTGAAAGTCTAGTCCCATTTAGGTATCAAAATACCTTGAAAATCAGGTCTACAGATACAGAAAATGTGGTAGTCTTTGGGAAAGGAGGTGCTTTCTTGAGTTTTTAAATATGACCTTTTTTGAGCAACAGTAGAATGAATTGTAATTCACTGTCATAATAAATCGCACATGGAAAGCTTGCAGGGGTACGGTTGATTTGCTGATGAATGTGAGGTGTCTGAGGAAAGGAATGAGTCTGAATCTGAATGATTCCTAATGCAAGGGCAGCAGAGCTGGCAGAGACAGTGCACATCTGTGAGCTAAAACTAATAAAAAAGATGTGAATAATTTATATGGTGGAAGAATAATATCATTCTTTTATTGTTTCAGACATATATCAAAGCTGGGACTATCAGACTGTGCTGTTCTGTGTCTCCAATGACAGTAAAATCAATCAAACACAGATTATATATGTATTTGCTGTTTATTGCATTTGGGTGTAAGTTGTGTCACAACACTGTGTGACATTTTCATTTTGATTGTACCTGCTCTAGTACCTCTGGGATATGTACTTTGGTAAACCCTGCTAGCTCTTATCAATCCTCTCACCACCTTATTCAGGAATGAGCATTCCCCTAATACTCTCTGGATCAGCAATGAGAATGCATTGAATTATTTCACGTGAGCATGCTACTTAACATGAGACTGTTAATCACTCACTTTGAAGCATGTTTTGTGACTTTAGTTAGGCTTACTTTCAGCAAAATGTGTTGCTTTCTATCCTGAAATTGCTATCCTCTTCTGTAAAAAGAAACTTTTGGTAAATGTTTTACTTGAGCACCGTTTGCCAATGCCACCTCTAAAACTACTAGAGAGACTTCCGCCAGTGTTCAGAAAGGTAAAGTTAGCCAATTTTTAAAAATTGGTGGTATATCTATACCAGATACGGGAGTTCCCAGGGATGCTTTGGAGAAGAAAGGTTGTTTTAGAGTTAAGGCACTAGAATGAGCCTTTGGAAATCTTTTTGTTCTGAGGCTGCCACAGGTTTGCTTTGAGGGTTTACCAGTCCTTCCCAGGCCAGATTTTCAGTTTTCAAAGTGGGGTTACAGTGGTTTTGTGCTTTTATCCTTTTCCAATCAAGACATGTTAGGCAGTAAGAGGAGTTATTTAGGGTGCTCAGAACAGCTGTACCCCTGGTTTAGCCAAGACTACTAGGCATTACTTTAGTAATAATAGGTGAGTAAAGGCCTCCAGATCTTAGATTGCGCCTTGTATCTTCTCTGATAGATATGCAGTGGCACAGGTCTAGACACAGCACAGCATTGTGTACTGTGTACAGTTTGTTAGGAGTGAGCAGGTCCAAAGATCAGATTCGCCTTCTTAGACTTACTGGTAGGGATTTGTAGTGTCTGTCACCCAAAGGCATCCTAAGGAGCAGGAGAGTACTCTGCTGTCATAAAACATAAAATTTCAGTAGCTGACATCTCTTCAGTGCCCCACAAACTCATCAGTCAGCTGAAAGCATATTTGGGAGCTTCTCATTCCTCAGATGACGCTTGTGTTGGGACTCAACCTTATGCCTGATTCTGCTTATATCCCTTTAATGTGGTCCTACTGAATAAAGTAGTAAATAAAGGATGACTAATATTGTTGCTTCATGATGGAGACTCAAAGCGGGACTGATAAGACCTTTTCACAGCTTTTCTGATACAAAGAAGTGAAACGCTGAAA
The DNA here is from genome assembly GCA_024733675.1 of Psilopsiagon aymara. Taxonomy (NCBI): domain Eukaryota; kingdom Metazoa; phylum Chordata; class Aves; order Psittaciformes; family Psittacidae; genus Psilopsiagon; species Psilopsiagon aymara. The sequence goes on from JANRGW010033833.1 coordinate 22,387, forward strand.
TGGTTATAGAAAGGTTTTCTCATATTGAAAAGTTATCAAAATATATCAAAGATGCCTGTAATCTGAGTAAATTGCTATGAAGAAGTCTTTGCAGATTTTATTAGTTCATATATAAAGGAGTGTACCATTTGGTTCAATATTTATCAGGGAATGAGCAGTGGTGATCTGTGATCATGTAACAGAAGACTTCCCAAACCACAGGTTCATAGAAGGATCTATTTTAGCTATGTGATCTTGAATAAAATTTCCTCTTAGTTTTCTATGCAAACAAATGATCTGTCTGGAAAAAAAAAACAACAAACACAAACCAAACCAAACACAAAACCTGTTCTTCATAATTAATTCCAATGAAAAAGAAATACTTTTGGGTAAGAATAGGCAGTATTTCATTTATTTTTTTACTTTAATTGAGATGCTTACATGTGAAAACTGAACTAGTTTTTGTAATACATGTAACACTAACATCCAGACCACAGCAAAAGATGAACATTATTTTTTTAGACTTTGCAGAGTTACTGAGTTGAAACAAGCACAGCCAAATCATCTTTGAAAGTAACTGCTTCAGAAGGGCATAAGCCATGGAAAATTGGAGGCTTAGGGGGAAAGCTCTATCACAAGCAGGTAACTAAGTCAAATCTAGGTAATGATACAGTGTGTGATGATCCATAAACTCTGCAAGTGACTGGTCTGTAGTGTGAAATACAAGTTCATACGAGCACTTCTACTGAGAGCAGGAGTAAGAATAACTCATGAGGAAGACTCTTTGGGATCCTGTCCTCCAATGAAAGAGAAATTCAACCAATATTGACCTAGTGAGCATTTTATTCAAAAGAGAAAGGACATCTATGGGGCTGTGAGAGAAACCAAGTTAGTGACTTGCTGCCATGTACTTTGACAGTCGAAATTCATTGGCTTTGTTTTCTTGAAAATATCTTCTATTTGAGCATTGCCAAAAGTTATTCTGAATCCTTTTTGGAAGTAGAAGAGAAAAGTCATGCGCTGCTGTGAATATATTCTGTACCTGGCTTTCTGGGTGTACCACTAAATGGTGATTGGGTACTTTTCGACTTACATATGTTAACCTTATAGTTAATAAACACTTTTTAAATAACAGTGCAGGTAGCAGTCACGTTAACAGCAATTCTTATGAGAAGCAGACACCAAGTGGTTCTGAGTTTCTCTGTGTCCTCAGAGGATAGTCACACTGATGTAACTCACACAGAAAGGTCTCTGAGGCTGGAAGAGTCCCAGGCCAAATTATTCTTAACACTTCTTTTGGTTTTCAAAGTAATTTAAAATTGCTAGCACCTGTGAAAATGATGGTACAGTCAAATATTAACACTTGTGTATATTTGGAACTTGCAATTTGAACTATCTTTCTAAAATGAGGGAAATGAGCATCTTGTGAATGTTCAGGAGGCTGCTTTGAAATACAGAAATCATTCAAATTCTTTTAATGTGTCAGAGGCATTATTGCACATACAAAGTTTAAAATCAAGACTGGCTTTGTGTTGCTGAGCTCAAAAACCTTCTAAAAAATATAAGGGCAAATATTATAGAGAATTACTCAAGTGAAATTCTGTCATGCATAAGAAATTTCACCTGGAAGATCATTTTAGGAGAAAACACATGAACAAAACCTGTCAAACTGCAAGTCTTGGAAAGTAAGTGCCTTGGACGAAAACTTTTGTGGTTTAATTAGAGATAGCAGAAGACAGAATTTGTTGCTTGGAACAGAATGTGAGCTCTATTTCATATTCTGCTTTCTAGATAATCACAGGAGAAGGCAATGTGTTTCTAAAAATAAGCAGTCTTTTTATGAAGACAACTATTTACAGAGATGGTGACATTGCAGCTGGTACTCCAGCCATGCACAGAGACAAATGTTAGTTCCCACTCCCATTTCATGATGTTCGAGTTCATACATGAACCTGTTGGGTGCAGGTTGCTACTGTTCTCATCTTAATTGTGTTGTCATAATGGCAGTGCTATGGTATGATGCAGTCAAGAATTCAAACTCTTTCTATATATGTGCTAAAAGACAGTAAGCTGAGGTAAGAGTGTTCAAGCCATTCAAACCTTTGTGAAGCCATAGGACAAAGTGATCACAGAGTGGATGGAGGAAGAAAACTGCAGAATATAAGGGGTTCTTCCGGTCACTTCTGGACAGAGAACTGGGCATCACCTAAAATAGGCAGAAAGGAGAAAAGAACAAGACATTTGAACCAGCTGATGTCAAGAGAAGGGCAATAGTTTGCATGGTGAGGCAGTCCTGGCAAGGGTTGAGGCCAAAGAGTTGTACTGTGAAGGCTGCAGGAGCCAGCATGCCAGTGTTGCAGGGTATGGTTTGAGAGGGCTGGAGAGTATTAGATACTAGCTTTGTGGACATCACTACTGTGTCTAGGCCATTTGTTGTTTATTTCTGTATGTAGCTGGTCTTCATGCTGAAACATATTCCGTGTCTCATTGTTTCTTGCAACAATAAAGGTTTTGCCCCTCACAGTCATTCTCCCAGCTTTCACATCCCTCTGCTTGTTGCTGACTGTTTGGATATGCAACAATGTGCCACGCAAAATTAGTGCAGGGATTCGGGTTTAAAAAGCATATGTATTTCAGCCACTTAGTAGAGACAAAGATTTCCTTTGTGGTTTTTACTGATACTGCTGGTGAGTGGAGGGACTTGAAGACTGCAGAAAGTAGTGAAATTATTCTGTTTGTTACAGAGGAACTGAGTTGGATAAGAATTTCCTGCTCCTTGAGATGATGCCAGATTTCCTCCCTGGCCTGGCCTTCAGCAGCCTTTAATAAAATCACAGTTGCGATTGAACTGATTTCTCCAGTCAGGTTAGGGCTTCTGGGCTGTAGCAGCCCTCATGCCCTTGCCACGGAAAGCCCTGCAGCACCCTGCCCTGTGTTAGCAGTGTTGCCAACAAGTCAAGAAACATGGCTCTTTCTCACTGCTGAGCACTGGTGAGGCAAATCTGCAGTACTCGGTCCAGTTCTGGGCTGCCCAGTACAAGAGAAGACAGGGACACATTGGAGCGATTCCAGCAGTGGACAACAAAGGTGATTAAAGAACTGGAGCATCTCTGATATGGGGAGGGACTGGAAAGAATCATTCAGCCTAGAGAATAAAAGGCTTGGTAGTATCTTCTTGTTGTATATTAGTATCTGATGGGGTAAGTAATGAAGATTGAGCTGGGTTCTCAGTGGTGCCCTGTGGCAAGTCTGGCGGCAATGAACACAAACTGAAAAAATTGAAATTCCAGAAAGAAAAAACTTTATTGTGAGGGTGACTGAACACTTGCTCAGAGGAGTTGTGGAGTCTCCATCCTTGGAGATATTAAAAACTTGTTGTGTAAAGTCTTGAGCAACTTGCTATGGTTGGGCCTGCTCTGAGCAGGATTTTGGACTAGATGATCTCCAGAGGTGCCTTCCAGCCTCATATTTCTCTATGTTTTTGCACGCTGTCTTAAGTATGTCTTGCAAATGTCTATTTGAGATCCTCTGTTTAGCTTCCTTTGAGCTGTCCTCCATTTTGTCATGGACTGAAAACAACAGCTGGACCAACTGCTCTGCTTTCTACAGAGAAGCTTGTGTTTGCTTCAGTGGTGATACATACAAAGATGTTCAGTGAAAGGTGTTACCATTTGGTGTAGATGTATGAGGCCTGTGCCAAAACCTCAGGGATAACCAGCCGATGCCTTTATTTTTGTGGTACTCTTTAAGGCATGAATGCTGTGGGGGGATCTTCATCAGACACCGCAGTGACAGGACAAGGGGTGATGGGTTCAAACTGGAACAGGGGAAGTGCAGGTTGGCGATAATTTAGGCTGAGAAAGTTGGGTCTGTTCAGCCTGGAGAAGAGAAGGCTGTGTGGAGACCTCAGAGCAGCCTTCCAGTACCTGCAGGGGGCCTATAGGGATGCTGGGGAGGGACTCTTCATTAGGGACTGTAGTGAGAGGACAACG
>JANRGW010033833.1:32053-47754 GCA_024733675.1 Psilopsiagon aymara
AGTCCCTAATGAAGAGTCCCTCCCCAGCATCCCTATAGGCCCCCTGCAGGTACTGGAAGGCTGCTCTGAGGTCTCCATGCAGTGTTGTCTTCTCCAGGCTGAACAGCCCCAATTTTCTCATCCTATCTTCATACGGGGGGTGCTCCAGTCCACTGGTCATCCTCGTGGCTTCTATAAAGAGAAAAAACAGCTAGAAGCAGAAAAGTAAATACAGCGTTGTCAGCTCAACATTGTTTATCTACAGTTGAATCCTCATTAACTTATGTATTTCATATACTTTTACAATGTATAGTCATAATGCGTGTTGAAAGTGCTCCTCCTTGATTAGTGGCTTCTTTACATGCTTCCATTGCCAGTTTCATCAGAGCATTTTGGACAATATCAGGCTTTTTGTCCCTAGTTGGCCAGAAAGAAGAATAACACTGTTTGTGCAGTGTGTTCAGTTCTATTTTTATATAGACTGGTTCCTTGTTCTTTTCTATCAGAGCTGATCTCCATGCAGACCTCTCCTTCACTGCAGAAGACATTTGCAGATGGGATCATCACTGAGGCAGATCTCCGGAGTATGTGCAAGCACAGTTGTTTGCAGGTTGCCATCCAGCAGGCTGCAGAGGGGAGTAGACTCCACTGTGCTTTTGTACTGTGCATCAGATAAGCAGAAATTTCATGCTGAATTTTGAAAAGAGATATTTCAGACCTGAATTGAGGAGGAACTACAAATATACATAGAGTTTTACCCTTGAAAACTGGTTTTGGTCTTTATATTCTAAACATGATCTTCGATTTAAAGATGTAAATGTTTAGACTTGTTTTAATATCCATTTTTAAAGTGCCTAATCCATGATATTCTGTAAAATCTTGGAAAATACCTCAAGCACACATTTATCTCAAACTAATTTGTTCATAAATAGTGGTATGTATTGGAACAGTTCTGATCAGCTGACAAACAGCTTTGTTACTGTGTTGCAACATGACTGTTTCAAAGCCATGACATCTCCTGCAGCTCAGTGGCATAAACATTGCTTCTGTCAGATCATGCAATCACTTTGTCATGGTTGTGAAGGGAAAGTTCAGTCCAAAAATGGTCATTTTTTACATCCTGCTGGGTTGTGTGAAATTTGGACTCTGGCAACCAGAAGCAATCCCCAGGTGCACATCAGCAAGCTGCAAGGTCAGGAGTGGTGGCAGCGGGGGACTGTAGGGACCTCCACACTGCATGAGATTCCCCTCTCTGCCCTCTATCCTTCCCAAGAAATAACTCTGCTGCCCCACGTTTTCCTTTTCCTCTTGGCTCATGGTGTAACAAGGAGGCAGAGCAGTGCCTGGGAGGGTGAGTGCCCAATGCCTCCTTATTGGATGGTTTTGTCATGGGGAGGGCAGGAAGCAGTGGTGTGGTGACACTGGATCCTGCACACTCCACAAACCATCATTTGATGCTGAGCATCATCTGGGGCTGCTTGCAAAGGCAATGCTAGGTGGTGATGGTGCTTACACCTTATCCCTAAGCGCACCTCCTACCACTGCCTTTGTTCTGTTTGGGGAATTCCTTACTTCTACAGAGAATTAAACAATATAGAAATACAGATCTCTCCAGCTCTTTTAGTTTCCCTGGCTTAAGTTTGTATTTACTCCTGCAGTGACAATTTATATTTGCTGGTGTAACTGAGGTCAGTATTTGGCTCTCTGTGCCTTTTTCATCATCTGCAAACTGGAGATAGCAGACTGTAGCAGGGCTGGGTGAATAATTCATGGCGTGGCTCCTTATTAAACAGATGTTGCCTCTCTGTTTACAGATAGTCTGAAAATGGATTTAATTTTTATTTTCAAATTTATTTGTTGTTCCAAATTATTCACCAAATACTTTCTGTAAATGATTTTACTGGCCTTTGATGCATTCAGAATACCAATTTGAAGCCTGCCTTATATGAGTATTTGTTATTGCTGGTTAAAAATTTTACTTCAGCAACTGTGCCTCCCAGCAGACTTGTCTCATAGAGCCTCCCTAAAAAGTAATAGGGAGGATAACACAAACATGCTAAGAGTGAATAGTTTGGCTGTATTCTTTTTCTTTTGGTACTGAGGCAGATCTAATACTAATCCAGCTCGCTGAGTGTTGTGAAGATGGGAAAGATGTTTTCTGAATGTGGAATGCTCCTTAACTAGACAGTGATACTCCAGCCCTGGCTGCTGTTCCTTCATCTCCTTTTGGTAGCGGATGGTACATGGTGGTGTATGGTTCATCTACTGCTGCGCACAGGCCAGAAGGAAAGCATGAGAGATAGTACTCTGCTGTGCTCAGAGCCCCAGGGCCAAGCAGGGATAGAATCATAGAACCACAGAATCATAGAATAGTCAGGGTTCCAAAAGGCCTTAAGATCATCTAGTTCCAGCTCCCTGCCACAGACAGGGATGCCTCACACTAGACTACGTCACCTAAGGCTCGGTCCAGCCTGGTCTTGAACACTGCCGGTAACGGAACATTTGCCACTTCTTTGGGCAACCTGTTCCAGTGCCTCACCATCCTCACAGTAAAGAACTTCCTCCTTATATCCAACCTGAACTTCCCCTATTTTAGTTTGAACCCACTGCCCATCACCACAGTCCTGGATGAGTAGTCTCTCCTCAGCATCCCTATAGGCCCCCTTCAGATTGACTTGACCAGCCTGGCAAGTCTCCTGCCAAAACATGATCTTTGATCATGCATAGTCTTTGATCCATGTGACTAAGTCTGTGCTAATAAAGCAAATGAGTGAAGGTCAAGAGTGCAAGTAGTATGGCATAGTTTGATTCTCATCCATATGGCATAGTTTGATTCTCATCTATATGGCTGAACTCCTTTTGCTACTGAAAGATGTCCATATTGACTTACGGACATGGTTTGTGAGCTGTGTTATACTCCAAACCCTTCTTGGGAGACTATCCTAGGATGCTGAACCAGTGCCACAGAGTGTACAAGGACTGTAGTTGTGTGGATGTCCCTGCCTTTGGGTCTTGGAGTGTTTACAGCATCTTTTCAGCATCGGATTCAGTTCTCTATTACAGTCATTTGTTAGGTGTGTTTGACTTCAACAGCATTGATGATGGTGGTTTGGAGTAGTTATGTTAAAAATCTTGCTGAGGTTACAGAGCAGGATTGTTCCTCTGCCTGCCCTTTCTCCAGCTGAAGTTAGAATGCAGTTTCAAGCGTGTTACCAGAGATGTGGAGCTCAGCGTTTCCTTCTTCTCCAACCTTTTTTTTTTTTTTTGCAGTAGTTGTGTCAGCCATTGTACTGAAACACCAACCCCGTACCATGTGAAGAGAAGGAGTTGGATAGGTGCTGCGGGACAAGTACAGCCATGTTGAACATACCCTCCTCTCACTGTAGCTGGTGAGAGTTGGGATTGATTGTGGCAGCGCTGAATGCATGATGACAAGATCCCGTTGCTGTAACCTGCATCTGAAGAGAGGCGGGTGGGAACTGAAGGGTCCTTCACATCAGGTTGATCTTGCTTCTTACTTAAATCGTTGCCCTTTCTATCCATAGCTGTTGTGAAGGAATTGTGGTTGCAGAGGCTGGTGGTGATCAGGAAGCCTCTCAGTAGGCCATGAAAGGGGGTCACTTGGCCTGTGCCAAAGTAGAAAGGGGCTGAAGAGGAAGCATGTTTTGAGTTTGGTTTGATTTTCTTTATGCAAGGGTGTTGGTGTCATATGTGCAGCCTGAGGGAGAGGATGAGAAGGGGCTGAAGGTGTCTGTGTGATGTCCTGAGCTGATTAACATCTCCTTGCCACCAAGAGAGGGGATCTCCCCCTTTGCTCCATCTCTTCAGGCATCCTACCAGTGCCTTGGAAGACAGAGGTGGAGAGGGAAAATGTGCATCTAAGTCAAATCTGAGTAGTGGGCTACCGTTGCCAGTTTGGAATGAGGGCAGCACAGGTCTATTTTCCTTCAAAGCCATACCTGCCAGGTGGCTAAAGGAGAAGTTTTACATCCTACTTCATCTCATACACTGTAATTTTGTTCTGAGCAGATAGGCTGGGGCCTCCTCTCGATATACTGCTGGATTCACTGAACTGCACAGCGTTCAGCGTGCAATGGAGGATGCCAAAGCAGCATGCGAGCACCATCACGGGATATACGGTAAGTGATCCTCTATGCTGCTAGTAGAGGACTGCAGAACGCTGCATGGCCTTAAGCAAGCAGGAGAGCCTGTTCTTGCGACAAATAGCACTGTTGGCCAGAAAGCAGTCACAGGACATTGGGCTTGAATAGACTGAGCTGTAATTTTAAAAAACAAGTGGTTCATGTTTTAAAAAGAAGCCATGATGGGAATCTGGGTTGAGTGTTGAGGGCTTGCAGTGGATGTAGATTGCTTTTCTTTTGTGGTTTTCATGCAAGGATCTTGGTGCACTCTGCAGCCAAGGCAATAAAGTAGAGCAGAGCAGCTCGACACTATGCTGTGCAAGCAAAGGGAGATGCGTGGTGATTTTAGGGCCATTCAGATCCCTTGGCTTGTACTTTCAGGCTGAGAATTGCTTTAACAGGAATAGGTTTCCCAAATGACACCTTTACACCTTTCCAGATTGGCAGCAGGTGGAGGGGAAGGAGAGTTTCATGGTTTCTCTTCCCCAACAGATGCTGTACTGCGTAGCATCCCTGAAAGCCCAGCCACAGCCTTAAATATCAAAAGGGACTTTTATTCCCCTCTACTTTAGTGGTGGATTTCCCTTAAAGGAGTGGAGTGATTTTGTTGGTTTACCCAGAATTTTTGCAGAGGAGGCTCTGACCCACTCCAGGCCTCTGCCACTTTACCTTCTGCCTATTGGGCACAGCAGAGTGGCTAGCCTAAACTGGGTACTGTGTTTTAGTGTTCAAGCAGAAAAACAGTGAGTGTTAATCTGAATTCATTCATTTTTGTTAGATATTGCTTCAACAAGTGTTCCATAGCAATGAAACTTAGCCCCACAGTAGAAGTTTGTTAGTGGGGAATAAGCACCAAAGATGTGGGATATCAAGTAGAATTCATTGTTTTCCCCTACAACAGTAAACAAATAGCAGTCAGTTTTGTTAGCACCTTCTCTGTAAGGAGTTCAAATTTGCAGAAAAAAATAATAATTCAGAATTCAGTTTTACATAAAAAGGTGGGATGCAGAAAACTCTTGACTACCTTTATTATTAATGTATGCTAGGAGAATGAGAAAATTCCCTGCCACGGGTATTTCTGGAACACATGCCACTTTATCCAGTGGTCTTGTAAATGACACTAATGCAGTCTAGCTACAGGGTTGTTTTTTTCATTACAGGAGTGCTTGTAGTCTAGGACACTGAGAAAAATTTGCCGTAGCTGGAATTCGCCTCAGCTAGGCTCTGTGTGTAGTTGGGTCCATTCGTTTGTGTCAAAACAGAGTGCAGTTACTTTTCTGTAGATCATGATGTTTTTCAAACAGTTGCAATACTTTATAATCGTAAATCATAAATAGTGTTTAATGTTGTAGACGAAGCACCCACACCCCAGTTTATTTATAAACCTTGAGCTTCTATGTGGCATGATAATAAAATCAGTGTCAAACAGTATTGACAGTGTTGTACCCAAACTATCTTCACCTTGTGTTAGCTTTCGACCCTCTGTCATCTCAGGATCTCTCTGCACAGAGTAGCAGACTTTCACTGGCTCATTAGGCTTCAGTGTACAACAACAGACACGGAGATACATTTATGATAACAACAGTTTTAATAATAACACAATCATGTGATGTCAGTATCTTCCTTACATGAAGTAAAATGCCTAACTTGTACAGATCAGTATCACAAATTCTCAGCTGTCCAGTCTGACCAATCTGTCCAATCTGATGTGCAATTAAAGTTGTCAATTCCAGCCTGCCCTAAAAGCTAGGTTGTGTTTCATGGCAGTTTAGAATACACACCATAAGATGGTATTCTTTGGTCATACTGACAACTTCTGTCAAATATGAATGGAATGTTAAAGAGCATTTGCTTTTTATGCATTTGAAAAGGTAGGGGTACATGGGCTCAAATGCTGCCCGCAACATGATAACAGTGCACTTGTTTTTAGGTAATTCTGAAGTATTGAGTTATTCCCTTAGCTGGCTTAACTATATCTTCTTTCCAAGGTCTTTTACTCAGAAGTTGAGGATGACAAAGCAGTTAAACAGCTCTCACACGATGTTCCTCTGAGTCTGGATATGCTTAGCGTGGTGAGTATTCCTTTTCATCAGCAGTCAGAGCACTGGAGCGGAGCTTGCAAGTGGGAATTTGGACTGTCTGCATGTTGCTGGTTTGTGAATTATGCTGAGGATCCAAGCCCCTGATCTGTTCTGGGTATCAAGCAAAAGGAAATCACAATGTTTTTCTCAAATCCAGTCAGTGTGATACACTTTTCCTCCTTGTAGTCAAATTTGTCATGTAAAACTATTGGAACTTGTTTACGTCTTCCTAGTACTGACCTCTTGCATCTACAAAAATCGATCTCTTAATTTAGAATATGCATTTTCTGTGTACTTCTACACATGGAAGTGGAATTGCATGACTCTGCACAGAGTTACAATATCAGTCTATGCGTGTTGCACTGTGGCAGAAGTGTGTGAAGAAAAGGAGACACAGCATTTTCAGTGCATATTTTTTGTCTCTGTAAGGGACTACAGTCTCCTGAAAAACAGTTTAATAGTGCTACTTTAGTTGCACTTGTGCAAGTCATCTCTTACAAGATTCCCTCAACTTCTGATGTTTTTGTTCTTGAAAACACTTCTTTTCCTCCTTCTCATTTTTCCTCTTTTGATTTTTATTGTTTTTCCTTTTATCTGTCCTTTGCATTCTTACTGTATTTCACTCTCTCCTTCTCTTTCACCCTTCCCTTTTTCTCATCAATTTCCCCTTCCTTTTCCATTTGTGAATGAACACTGCATGTCCTCTTCTGCTGCACAGATGGGCAATTAGTGCTGAGATGAGAGCAATTCCTCTGTGCTTTTGGATGGTTCTAAGACTGTCTGCTTTAAAAGTGTATTATCAGAACATGTTGCTGTTTACTTAGTGCAGAGAAGCTGCTCTTTGAGTTCAGCAAGGCAGGAACAGAGATTTTCCAGCCTCTACTTGGGCAGAGAGCAAAGGAGTGTTGCTGTGATGGAAGCACTTTCATACCATGCTCTGCGAAGGGCAGTCTGTCCACGAGACAGCGATGTTAGCAACACAGGAATCAAAGGCTTATGTGTGCACAAAGGGGCATTGCAGGCTTTCCAATCTTTATTTGGTGATCCTTCTTATCAATTCAGGTTTTTTTCCTCCTTTTCTTCTGCTCATTGTCATTTTCTTTATTTCCTAACCCTGCTTTCTGCCGTCTCCCCACATGAAGTTCAATGAAATGCGTTCACTGATATTTCCTGATCCCTGCTGGGCAGTGCTCAGAAACCTTCGCTGTGAGAAGTGTGGGTGAGGGGGATGCTCAGATTTCCTGCAGTTTTCTATGTGGTTGTCAGTTCTGACTCCTTCAGGTTTCTGGGATCGTGGCGAATGAAAAAATATTGTTGCTGTGATTTATTGTTTCTTTCTTTATGCATTATTTTCCCTCTTCTGATCTTTATCTCTGCATTCATCAATCATTATTTTTTTCAAAAAAAAAAATCCCATTCTTACTAGTAGTGCCAGCAAAGATCAAACAGCACATTGTTTTTTTATCTTTATCCTGACAGCAGTAATTCTTAACTCACTCGGAGAATGAAGTCTGTATCCCAGCACTCACACAGATGAATCACAGCCACATAGACTACTACATGCTGCAGCACTGGCTTTGTTTTAATCCCCTGACCTGTTATGTATGTGATTTTGCTAACACTTTTTGGTATGTTACTTCATTAACAAGCCCTATTTTGCTTTTTCCCAGGGTCAGCTTGAGGGACAAGCAATTTTTGTAAGTATTGCTTCATATGAACCTTGGTTACAGCTGTGATTTAAAATTAAATTGAACATTCCTGACCTACTCTTTCCCCACATTCACACACAAAAGTTAATGGCAGATGTTGGTTCTACTTAGAACTCATAGAGTATCTTTTCAAGTCAAAAGTGGGAAATATAGTAGCTAAAGCTCAAAATCCAGAGGCGAAGGAGGTGAACACATGTAGGTACATCAGCTCTCTTTTTAGCAGTGGGTAAACTTTTTTCTCAGACATCGGAAGTATTTATGGGTATGTTGTCTTGCTGGAGGGCATTTCTGTAAAAAGTGATCTATGCCCAGGCAGTGAGGACTTCAGGGAACAGGGACAGTTGGGTAGTAGTCACAGAGTGACAGAGAAGAGCAAAAGTCAGTGGGAGAGGAGGCAGAGAGGGAAAATCCTGAGCCAGGAGACAGAAAGGGGAAAACCTGAGTCAGTCCAGCTGAAAGCAAGGAGGAGGAGCACAGCAAAAGGCCAGCCATGCAACGCCCAGGAGGAAGGAGTGGGAGACTAGCAACTAGTATAAAACAAGTTTGAAAGAAATACCAGCCCTCTTAATGGCTTTGCAGCTGGTGAGTTATTCAGATTAATTATTTCCAGTCCTGCACTCAGTCCAGTCTGCTTCCTATGAGCAGTCAACGGGTTGTGTTTATTGTGATGGTGGAAGCAAGCAGGAAGTACTGAGGTTTGTGTAGGGTAAGGGCAGAAGTTTCAGAGTTTAACAAAAATCCCTAACATCAACTACATCCTGTAAACTTCTATTTTCTGAAAGCTGTTCCCGAAGTAGAGAAATCCCACAAAGTTGGTGGATCTCACACAGCTTTCATGGTCTGAATTAGGGGAAGTTTGCTTGAACTGTAGGAGGCCGATGTCCAGATAGACCTCAGGATGCACTTGAACCAGGACTATCTAGTTCAGTCCCAGCTGAGCTGAGTCTGGATTATGGCATTCCAGAGTTGAGGTTCCATGCTGGGCCTTATTCTTCTGCTTGATAAAAATAACAGTTCAGAAGGCTACTTGTGGAGAAGTATGACTGGCTGGGATTAATCAGCTCCCAGCTGTCATTAATCCTCAGGAAGTGGTGTTCTCACTGAAATGCTTTCTGTTATATTCATACCAAACTTAACAGAAATCTGCAGTTGTTTTGTGGTTAAGTCTGTGTAATTCATGTTTCCATCACTAAGCCTTCTCTTAGATTGCTGGGCATGATCCCCCTACTTTCCCAGAGGCTTCTCTGGACTGTGCAAGACTGTCATAGCAAGAGCTGAACTGCATCAACCGTTTCTCTGTGTGTCCGCTTGGGCCTGTGCGTTAGCAAAGAGGATGATGTATTATAGCTGTATTATATCACCTTAAAATAGAGAACATAAAAGTGAGAGCATCCAGGAGAAGAACAGATGCAGTGTAATTTAATAAGGCAGTCGTTCTACTGGACATAATATTGGAGAAGTTGAGCACAAATATAAAATAATTAAAAAAAAAATAAAGAAAAAATCCAAGAACAAACAAGAAAAAATAGTTGATTTTAAAGGTGGAAGGCCTTAGGTCAGGCACAGAACTATGGAGATCAGTGTTGCTCCTTATCAAATCACAACACACACCCGTACAAAATGAGGAATGACCAGCTGAGACCTGTAGTACACAGAAAGAATTGTGAGGAAATCAAGTGTCATTAAACTGAGCTCATTTTCTGTAGTTGTTCTGTAATCCAGGGTTTGAGGTTTGGGGATTTTTTTTTTATTAAAACAAATAAGAAAACAGGTTTTCTGTGAAGAATTATTTTCCTTGTTTCTGTAAGGCAGCTTACTGCGCAGCCTCACAAGCAGTTTCAACACACTGGAGGGAGGGCAAGCTATGAGGCAAGGCAGGAAGGAATATATGGTTTCTACATTCACTTGAGTGCTATACTCCAGAAAAGGCATCACATTGCTTCCCACCATTCAAGAATGTGAGATTATGATGAAAGGATTTTAGCAAGAATGTTGTGTAAAACAAGAAAGTGAGGTTGGTGCTTAGTAAAGGCTCATGGGCAATGTAATGTTCTGATTGAAGTATCACACTTCAAAATATAGAGGCAATCTGAGTGGAGAGAGACTACAAAGATGATGGGCATCTAACTCTTTCACATACTGCCTAAATCCCTTATTTGTGTGTGCACTCTTCTGCAGTGGAGAAAACTTGAGTTTAGGACCCTTCTTCTAAATCCAAGCAAGAAAGAAAAAAGAAGGTGAAATATGAGCTCACAGTTTCTTGGGAGGTGGGGTATGAGGAAATGTGTTTTCTCTTTAGAATCTCATTTGAAAGTGTTCTGGTGTGTGATGGGTATTCACTGAAATTGCCGCAGGTTAGGGTAACTTGATGGTGTCCTAAATCTTCACTTACTCACTAATGTCTTGATCCTAGATTAGAAGGTACTTGATTAAAAAAAATATTCTGTGTATGTCCAACAGCTAAGTTTGTGGAGAGGACATTGCCAGAAGAAGGAGACAGCCATGTGTATAAGGGAAGCAAGCACTTTGATGAGGTTTTGAGGGTATCCATATTGGACTTAAATTCCCATGTATATATTAGGACTTTGATCTTAATTGGCCTTGCAGTCAATGAGATTTGTTCTGTTTAGTTTTTTGTAAGACTGAAGTCCAGAAGTAATGATAGGAGGTAAGTACCTCAATATCCCACTCTCTGCAGAGGCCAAGTTCCTAAGCAGTGTGCAAGCGGTAAGGCAGCTAATGAAGGAATTTTTTTTTTTTTCCTCATAAGAATGAATGCAATAAGGAGGGATGTTGGCAGGAACTAATGCACACAGTTTAAATACAGGTGGACAGTATGTATGGCATAGGTGGAATGGCATGGTAGTGTGTGTGGCATAGGTATGGCAGGTGGAATGGCAGGAGCAGAGTCATCAATATGATCATTGGGAGGAGGTGACAAGTTTTCAGCAGCTCACTTTTCAGATCATGTTTGGAAAGATCTCAGTCACTTCAGCTATATGAGTCTGAAAGACCAATAAACACTGATAAATCTTTCAGTGTGCATTTCCTTGCTGCCTCTCTCTGGGCACTTACTTTCCCAGCATTGTTATCATCTCACGTAGACAAATCCAAGTCATTCAAGCAGGTCAAAGGTGAACAATGGAAAAACAGAATAATGATCAAGGTGGCCCATGTCCATAAGAAATTAGTGACTGAGTGCCAAAACTGCAGATAAATGACAGATGGTGGTGTTGCTAAACAAAATTGTGGTAGTAAGTTATCCAAAGAGCAGAGAAGGAGAGTTTGCCCAAAAGACCATCATAAGGAAATCTAGGAGTTAATAAAATTTTGGGATTGTTTACTATTTTACTGTATCTGGAAATGCAGATTTAAAGTCTGTTCCAGCATGAAGAGAAAGGAGATTTCTGCATTTTCACATGCGCTGTGAACAACATTATCAATATCAGAGAATGAAAAACAAAAGAAAAAATCTCTGTATAACAGTTTTTTGTAAGTGCTTTTTCCACACCAAAACAGGCTGTGGTGTAGAACCTGGTATTTCTGTTTACTTGCATATGCTGTCAAAATTTGTAAATCTGGGATTTGCATCTCTCTACTGATAGGTTGCAGGTAAAGAATGCTGAATTTCTATACACATCTGCACATACTCCATTAAAGTCCAGATCTAACTCCCTTAAGTTGATCCATGTTGTGTGTACCAGCCAGTGATAAAATGTAATTTTTTGGTGACATTTGCTACTTTTGGGGTGATTTGAGTAGGTCCTTCAAGGAGTATTCAGCAGCAGAAGCTCTTCCGATGGAGGTTAGCATCACCTCCCTTACAGTAGTTGTCTGTGGGTTAACCTTCCTGAGTTTACGGCAGAAGGACAAATAAGGGAAATGCTTGCTTCAGGTCAAGCCGATCGCTGGGCTAGGAAAATTGTGAGAAGTGACAGGACTGGTTGCTGCTCTGTGAGAAATTAAAGGTCATGAGTTCACCCTGCATCAACTTGCTTCATTCTCAGGAGCTTCTACAGTGTCTGGATTTAAAAGAAAAAGAAAAACAAACAAACAAATGAAAAAGAAAACGCACCAGACTGATAATGCCAGAAATTGGCTCAAGGGAGGGAATAGTATGTGGCTTTTACTTCACCAATCAAAACGCTGGACAGTGAAGGCAGATTCTGAGTTATGGTGAGAAATGGGTCCAGGTCATCCCTGTGTATTCCCCAAGGGCAAAGCTGCAGCTTGAGAGGAAACACGTGGTGCTGTTTGTGTTTATTGCTTCTGAGCTGGGCTTGGGACAATCCTCCTAGGAGGTTGCATGGAAAATACCACGTAAGATCCCTGAATTCCAGTTCACAGCACCATCCCCAGTTGCATGGAAGAGCTTTCACAATGTTTTTGTCTTGTTTTCTTTTGACTCTGGTAGGAAGTTGTAATTGGAGATCTAAAGCCAGGCACTCTGCACCGTGTTAGCGTTGGAGCATATGGCTGGGCGGGGAAAGGACGACCCAGCATGCCCAGAGATGTGACTACCTTATCCCAAGGTAATGCTGTGCACATGGCTTTCTGTCGCAAAACTGCCAGGGCACGTCTAACACAGCAGGCTACTGCACCTAAATCTCTGTTGTGTACAGTATTGTAACATTTTTCCACAAGTGGGGTTTTAGAGGGGTAGCAGGTGAGGGGAGCACTCTGTGAATTTGATTCCCAAGTCTGTGGGGTTTGGGTTTTTTATGGATTAGCCCATCTGCTTCTCTAATCCTATTCCTTTGCATTTCTTCTGTCTTAGATAAGTGCATGCCCCCGGCACCACCCCACCAGCCCCAGATTGTGGTAGTTTCTGATTCAGAAGTTGCATTATCCTGGAAGCCTGGAAGCGAGGGAAGTTCTCCCATCCAGTACTACATGGTGGAGTTTATCAGGCAAGTTTGCCAATGAAGTCTGAATTTCAGTGTTTGTGCACTACAGTATTTTATTTTTGCTTTAAATTTAACTATTAAACCACATATGTATTCTTCACATGCTTTGTTTACTTACTTCATTTAGTAGGCTTAGTTTTCCTAAGTATTGAATTACTGTGAAAATTTGAATATAAAATGAGAAATCTATTTTTTTTTTTTTTTATAAAATCCCAGTAAGTTGTCCCTTCTGGTTGAAGTAAATAATGTCTGATTTGATCTGTTCCCTCTAATAACGGTCTGTGCAAGTGAAGTTTTGGGTTTGTCCTGTCATCAAACACTATTGAGCGATGCTGAGAAAAAAATGTGTGCCAGAGCTGTTCCCCTGAGCAGGAGTACCCTGGGCTGCTGTAGGAAATAATCTCAAGACTGTGAATTCAGTATGTTGGGTGGTTTTGCCTGACACAAGTCTTCTGGATCTTGAGCTTGCAGGACTCACACTTGCTTTGTTATCCTAACACTAATCCAGTTTACATGAAATGTTGGCCTTTCTGTTTAGATTTTTTTTGGAGGAAGTGGGGTGTTGGTGTTCACAGTTTGCTGTTGGTGTTTTTTTTCCTTTATATCAAATTTTTTAAAATTTTCAGTAATAGAACTGAACTGTGAAAAGTTAACAATCAAGTTGCTTTTCTAAGGTTCATGTGAATGATTAGAAGGAAGTAGTTTTATCTGCATGCACAAACAAGTGTTCATACTTGACAGTTCATGTGCTTGTGTAAGCTAATATCTGCATACAAAACTATTTATTTTCATTTGCTTGCCCCTATGTTTACCCTTACAGTAAATGCAGAATTCAACCTCTGGTAGTTTAATCCTTTGAGTGAACATGATGACAGGTTTTACTTGAGATTTCTGGGTGAGAAGGGAGAATTTCATCTTAAATTACTCCGAGCTGTGAAGGTCAACAAAATTTCTTCAGAAAAAGACATTCAGTTTTTAAAAAGAATTGTTGTTAAAACAGACAACTATTAGTTTTCAGTGCCAGCTAGAAAATATTAATGTAATTAAGAATTTTTCCAGGTTGAAAGTGAACTGTTTGTGTTTGAATTGAAATGCCTCATATTTAGTGGGCAATCATCCAATGTGCATTGTACTGGGAGGCAGAACAGGAAGGCTGAAGTTATATTATGGCCATCATGTAAACTCTGCTATATTATTACCATGAAATTTCTCCAGTATCTGGTTTTCAAACGCAGATGTTATGTGAGCCTTTTTATTTTTTTCCTGTCTCTTCTGTTTCATTTTCTTGGTGGATGGGGAAGGGATTTTGCTGGGGTCTCCTTCCCTTCTATTGCCTCTCTGCTTTTGCTGGGAAGTGGAGCCTACAGGTTTTTGTACACATTTTCATAGCATCCGGGGCATGCTAATGGAAGAAGAAGTGGGCACCATATGTCCATCTGATGCATTGGAAATTCACACTTGAATGCTTTTGTTCAGCCAGGGAGTGGAAAGCTGCCTGCACTGTTTAAGTGGAAAGATGCGAGTAATTGAAATGTCAGTGTTTTGTTGGTTTTAGACTTTGGGAAAGAATTTGCTAACAGCACAGTGTTTTGATTACACTGTTTAGTTTGAGGTTTAAAGCTAAGCTGGAAGTGTATTTGTTAATTTTGGGATTATGCTGTCTTAGACTTGGAAGCTTGATTATATATTTGAAGAAATTTCAATGAGCCATAAGTCCTAATGGTAGTTAGAGGTAAAGATTTAACTTAAAACTTCATTGTCTTTTTCTGCACATAGTTTTAATTACTGTAAAATGGATTAACATGAGTTTAAACTGTTAATTAAACCAATGTAGAAGGAAAACTAAACAGTGCAAGTAAATTTTAAATTGTCCTCTTATGCCAAATTAATACAGTACTATCCTGTGATTTTGCAAAATTAATGACTTTCTTATGCAAATCTGTTATTTTTGCAGCATGAATGTCTAAAAGCTGACACTGTTTAAATAATTTCCAGCCTCTTAAAACTAACTTTATGACTTTAACCCTAGCAAAACCACACTAGGAGACCAAGAGGAGGGAAAATCTCTTCATTTGCTCAACAGTCTCATTGGGGATTAATACCTCATGACAATTTGATATAATAATTATTTGCACATACCAGAATCTAATCAGAACCAGAGATAACCTGCAGTCCATTTCTGCTAAGGTTCTAAATTTGGGCGTTTATTTAGGCACTGGCTTGGGTTCCTCAGAACCTTTTTGGTTCACTATAGGCAGGGGTATACTTCACTATAGGCAGGCACTAGGGCTGCAGGATGTTTCATATGTAGGATGAGCTGGGCTAACTCAGGCTGTGCTCTGCTGTTGTCTGTAAAAGGATGCTACAGAGAACACAATCCCAACTTGTCTGAATGCTTAAAGTCCTAAGCATCAGCCCACCTCACAAGCTTGTCAAGGTCCCTTTGGATGGCGTTCCTTCCTTACAACTTACCAACCAAACCACCCAGCTTGGTGTCATCAGCAAATTTGCTGAGGGCACACTCAATCCCACTGTCCAGGTCACTGACAAAGATGTTGAACAAGACTGGTCTCAACACCAATTCCTAAGGGACACCACTCGTTACTGGTCTCCAGCTGGACATTGAGCCATTGAGCACAAATCTTTGCATGCAGCCATCCAGCCAGTTCTTTATCCACCAAGTGGTCCACCTATCAAATTGATGTCTCTCTGACTTAGAGACAAGGATGTCGTGTAGGACAGCGTCAGACGCTTTGCACAAGTCCAGGTAGATGACGTCAACTGCTCTACCCCTGTCTGTCAGTTTTGTAGCCCCATCATAGAAGGCCACCAAATTTGTCAGGCAGGATTTCCCCTTAGTGAAGCCATGCTGGCTGTCACCAA
>JANRGW010033835.1:0-17356 GCA_024733675.1 Psilopsiagon aymara
ATGGCAGGGGGGTTGGAACTAGATGATCTTAAGGTCCTTTCCAACCCTAACTATTCTATGATTCTGTGATTCTATGATTTAGGATACCAACTTCTACGTATGCTCCAAGTTTCCCATTTGTTTACTGTTAAGAATTTGATAAATGAAGAAATAAGTATATAAAAAATGAGTTTTTCACAGCTCTTTGTTTGATAATGAGGAAACAGTTTGAGAGTGACACCAGGAACAGATCAAAGAATTTAAGCCCTAGTCACAGTTGCATTGCTTTTCCGTGCTTATTTTAAGCAGTTTTCAAATTACTAAGAACACTGTTTATTTAGTCCCCCATAGTCTGGTATCTACAAAGAAATGTTATATTCTGCTAGTATGCCACTACTGGATTTCTATGGGATTGAAGAAGAGAAAGAGTATTCACTTTAAAGAAAAGAATAATTTTTAAAATAAAAGGAGAGCTATTTTTTAGTCCTGGATTTCATGGAAGGATAACTGAAGAATAGATACTCTCTCCAGGAACAAGCACAGCTGACTGCCGAACCAGTGTACTTTTGCTGGGCAAAACAGAAGTTTAATTTCAAGTTGCTCAGCATAAGGCATCTGGGCTTATAAAATCAGAAAGGTAGATTTAGCCTTGCTAAATATTTAACTTTCAAAGCAGAAAAGCACATGACATCTGTGATAAATTTGGGTGCAAAGCATGATAAACTTGATTTGTTCCCCTTTAAAAATGTTCCTACATTTCCATCAGTCTGCAACTCCCTGGGCTCAGGGTGTCTTCAATGACTAACATCTTATTCTCAGACCATTACATTTCTGTATTGCTCCTTATAAGAGGATGTGATTATGCCCTTTAATAGAAAGGAAAGTGGAAATTCAGTAGTCAGTGCCCCAAGCTGTCAAAAGGGGGGGGAGTGAGTGAGCAGCTGCGTGGTTCTGAGTTATCGGCCGGGCTTAAACCACAGCACAGCCTTAGTAACATACCTTACTGTATTATTTAAAGGTTTTACCAGCTTTGAATTGGGGACAGAAATAAAGCCTGTGTTTTTGAGTTTCCTCATTGTACTACCTAAAAATTCTGCTGTCAGCAACAATAGTTACCCTCTCTGTACAATCTAATTTCAGTCTAGAGGACACAGGATAGCCATGGGTTTTATGTAAAAACAGCAAAGAAGAACAATATGGGGAAAAAGAGAAGTGTATAGAGACAGGTTTTCAAGGGCCAGCTGTTCAGTTCTAGTTTTCCTTTCACTGGAGAAGATCCTTCACTTTCACTTACTTTCATGTAAATTTAGGTGGGTTTTAAATATTGAATGCTATAAAGACCACAATAAAAATAAAACAACAGACATAAAACAGCAATACAGTAATTTTGCAAAACTCTTACATTATTATCAAACTAAAGGCAAAACACAGCACTGTGCCAGGTAATAGGAAGAAAATTATCCCAGCCAAAACCAGGACAGGAAGTTAGGTTCTTCTTTTAGAACCTTTTTGAGGTTTTGTAATTTTATGTCATCAATATGCAGATGTCCTCAGATGGAAAAGAAGGCGTACACTTCCATGGCCTCAAAAAGATCAGATAATTTCAAGATAATGTAACACCTGCTTAACTACAAAACTGACTAATAGTGCAAACATGGAGTCTGTGGTAGGTAGGTGACCGTCCCCTTCTGTAAAAGTTCGCTGTGTTGTGCCATTGTATATGGGAAACAGAAACTTTCAGTGCTTTTGGAAATTCTGCAAGAGCAGCAACCTTGCACTATGTAAGATGATTAGCGTCTGTGTGAAGGAAAAGGTCCTTGGGAGGTTTTGCCCTGTATGGTGACAGTGTCTGCTACAGATGAGCTCTGACTTAAACTCATTGCGGCAAGCAGACTATGATGGTGGTATTTTTCCTGTAAGCTTGCTATCTGGTTCCTTATGGGAATTCAGAAATATCCATGCGCTTTCATCTAATTCAAGCACTAAGCAGAAGCATTAAGTTATGACTTTGTTGAAGGCAAGAAACAGGAAGCTCTTGCCTCTTATGAAAATTCTGACAGAACAAAGCAGTGGAAAATGGAAGCAGTATCAGTAGGGGGCAACAAAACATCACAAACACCTATGTTGTTGACCAAGCAGTCACACCCTCACTGAGGGAGGCATTTGCGTTATAACCCGAAGAAGTGCTTGTGTGAACGAATGCTTTTGTGTTTTTTCCAGCAGTGTGACATGGTAAATCCTGTTTCAGGAATGATAAAACTCAAAAAAAACAGAGTATTATATATAGACACACAAAACTTTTCACGTAGTTTTGTGTGGTTTTATCTCTGTTCTAGTACAGTAAAACAATAACAAGATTGGACATTTCTGAATAATTTTCCATAAATACCATGTATTTAGCACTTTGGTTAATATAGAATATTCTGGTAAAGCCCATCCACTTTTTACAAATAAAGGTGCACTGTATAGGAGAGTTGGAATTTGAAGTTCATTAACTTTCCTTCCATCCCTTTCTGTCTTGGCATGATTATAAGATGACAGACATTCCAGAAGACAAGAAAGATGGAGCTGTAAGTAAATTTTTCTCCTTCTTTGACAGAAGTGCAATATTAACTGTGCTCATGTCAAATTTCTTTATGGAAGTTATTGATTATATGAATGATCTGGAATGTACTGGTCTTGTATACTGTTTTTCAGGCCTCCCTGTTGAGCCTTTTCTGAACCTCTCCAACCTGTGATGTTCTGGGGTTGTAATCTCTGAGTAAAGCTATTCTGGCTATAGAAGAAAAATCATATAAATGCTTTCTGGACTTTCCCTTGATTCTCAAATCCGAGTAATTTCAAAATAGCCCAGCAGAAAGCAGCTTGTAAAGGGGGCTGGAATAATAGGCTTGTACTACCACTGCTGTATGCCAGTATAATCTGTGAATAACAAGCAGAGAGGTAGACAAATTAGTGGTGTATACTGTTGTCATGGTTTAAGCCCAGCTGGTAACTCAGAACCATGCAGCCCCTCACTCCCTTTCTTCTTCACTGCTCCTGGAGGGTTGGGGAGGAGAGTCAAAAGAATGTAACTCCTACGGGTTGAGATAAGAACAGTCCAGTAACTAAGGTATAACACAAACCACTGCTGCTACCACCAGTAATAATAATGATGAGGGAAATAACAAGGGGAGCGAATACCGTTGCTTACCACCTGCAAATCAATACCCAGCCTGACCTGAGCAGCGATCTGACCTTCCAGGTAACTCTCTCCAGATTTTATACTGGGCATGACATGCTGTGGTATGGCTAGCTTTGGGTCAGGAGTCCTGTCTCTGCTTCCTCCCAGCTTCCTGTGCCCCTCCTCCCTGGGAGAGCATGAGACTGAAAAGTCCTTGATAGGAGTAAACATTACTTAGCAACAACTAAAATATTGGTGTGTTCTCAGCATTGTCCTCGGTCTAAAGTTGAAAACACAGCCCAGCAACAGCTACTAAGGAGGAAAAGAATGACTGCTACAGACAGAACAAAGGACAACTGTAAAAGGTCTTTTCTCACATTGACTAAATAATGTGTACATTTCTTACTATTGCATAATTAGACAGAGTTTGACTGTGAGACTTGATCTCAGAAGGCATGTCAAATGATGAACTTCTGAATTATCGTCTTTGTATTGGCAATTGGTTCTTGTAGCATACGCTATAAATAAACATGAAGAGAGAACATAATATCACACACTCAAAGGTTAGACATTCCTAAGTAAGGACTTTTGGGTTCTTCAGAACAGAAGAAAAAGTTAATAAAATAACCCCAGTTAGTTTGGTGATGTCCTAAGAAGCTAGGTTGGTAACTTTTGTGATTTCAGGTTTTACATTTTGAGAGGATTCTAGACTCCCGTAGGACTTTGAAGAAGTGCTTTTCAATTACTAGTTTTAGTGCTCAAATTTCAACTTGCTTATCACAAAAGCCCCTTCTTAAAAGGAACCAAAAATGTTTTTTAGATTTGTAGGGACTTTTTCCACTGTGGACCTTTAACTGTTGACAACTGTCTTAAGCTATCAGCAGGTTTCAAGGCAAGTCTGAGATTAATGTGATTGTTTAGGCCAGGTCATAGCTGAATGGAATTCTTTGATCTCACTAAAGGTTCAAATAATTGTTGTTTCCATCTTAAAACTCTGATTCCAGTTTCAACTGCAGCCTTTTGTGTTAGAGCTATAATGCAAAGGAGTGCAGAGATCTTCCTGGAAACTAAATTAGTATGACTGCATGCAGGAACTGGAGAGGCATTAATTCACCTTAAAATGAAATACTGTTTCCTTTGAATTTTTCTTCTGGATATGTGTTCCTTTTGCACATGGAGGTCTTTTTACTCTAATCCTGTTTTATTATTTACCAAATATTTCATAACCTAGCTTTTAGTCAAAATAAGGTATTGCATTCTCTAAGATCTTCCCTACAGTAGTTTTGACCAGGTCAAGTCCCTAGACTTGGATATATTTGCATGGACTGGTAAATTCAGACCATTCAGTATCTGGTGTGACTAAAAAGAAAGCAGCTTATCTGTAAATTACTTTAAGTTTGAAACTATCTCTGTTCATCCACACAGATGTATTCTAAGAAAAGCAAAATGAAGATCTAAATGAAGAAGTATATAAACTAAATCTAGTTGGTTTTGTTTCTATTGTAAATGTATAGACTAAGATTTCTTTAAACTGTCATGTTATTTTAGTGCATCTGTTTTGGGCTGT
Source organism: Psilopsiagon aymara (assembly GCA_024733675.1). NCBI lineage: Eukaryota > Metazoa > Chordata > Aves > Psittaciformes > Psittacidae > Psilopsiagon > Psilopsiagon aymara. Next base: position 4,710 of record JANRGW010033835.1, read on the forward strand.
CTTACTTGTGACCCTCAAGGAGATTTACGGATAGCACTGATACATACTAATTCATAACATGGACACCCAAAATACGTTTTTCAGAGTGTTGATGTTGCACAAATTTCAGACTAGCCATTTCCTTTAACTGACTTCTCCTGGGCTGGTTTGCTCCTTGCTTTATCTGATCAGGGAGTTTGTGGTAAGTATGGTAGTCCTCCACCTCCAGCATTTGAAACTGCCTCTTTTTGAGTGCTTCTAGTCCATTTCAGGAGGCTTAATCCATTTGAATATTGACCCAGTTAATAGAGGGCAGAGTCAGCTGACTACTGACTTTGCCCTGAAAATTATTACACACATTCTTACAGTCAGAAATAGCAGGCAGGAGATTTAAGAAGCTGCCAAGAGCATTTCTGTTTGTTTCAGAGATTGTTAACCTGTTAACTGACTGTGAGAACTTCCAATCTATTTCAGGATGGTGATGGGACAGTTGATTATAGATCTCTACTGAAAGTAATTTAACTCACCTTTTTGTCTTTGATCAGAAATAACTGCAATTACGTTAGAGTTACTAATTGTGTAAGCTACTGTTCTTCAGCTGCTACTTCTCTCTCTGTTGCTGTTTAATTCACTGTCTGGGAAATTCTCATCCTTAGTTTCCAGGACTAAGATTCTGGTCATGTGTCTCTACATTCACAAGTTACAAGGTCTCTCAGTCTTACTGCTGGAGTCTCTTCCCTGTCTTCAGCCATGGTACTTTTAATGATGATTAACTTTAGTTTTAGCACATACTAGCATGATTCATAAATAGATGGGATATTCTAGCTGAAGGCAGAATAGCTTTTGTAGTTCAGCTCCAGATACAGTGATGAATGCAGCCCAGGTCTAGACTGATTATCATGGCTTTATTTAAAAACAGACAAAACCCAAATCCAAAAGTAAGGCACAACCTATTTCTCTTAAATAGGGAATGAGTATGGCATCGTCATGAGCCATATCAAAGCCTGAAAGGTATAATGAATATATATATCTTATGCTTTTAAAGGATGAGACTGTTCCTCATTCTTTAAAAGTGCTTTTCATTTTAACTCTTACTGTTTAGAAAACAGCTGCTCTAAACCACAACACAGATGAGAAAACTTCAAACAGGAAGCGTCCTTGCGCTGCTGCAGATCCCTGACTTCTACCCAGACTGAACCCATGTGCTACACAAAAAGCAAGAACAACGACTAGCTGATTAATCCTCCGGCAGGAGCCTGCTCTAGGAATATCAGCTTGCAATCCTTCCTTTGTAGCTTTACACCACACCCCTTCAATGTGAATTAGTAGGGGAGGATCCTGTTCAGCACTGATTCAGGAATTCTTTCTTCAAGAACTGTTGCTAGGCGTTTGGTGAGTACTTTCTACAGACTTTGTTTTATGTGAGAGAGTTTTTTTTCCTTTAACTGGTGCAATGGTGTAGTTACTGGTATGTTTTCTTTAGAATGTGGTAGGTGGAGGAGTTAGATGTTTAGATTCAAAGTCCAGCAATGATTATTGCAAAAAGGGAGACTTTTTTTGTCTGTAAATTTGAATCTGTAGAACAATTAGTATACTTTTGTGATTACTAATAAAACTAACCTTTTGTTGTCAGAATCTCAGACTAAGGTATTTTGAGCTCCAAGACAATTCTTTGAAAGCCATACAGAAGGTAAATATGTTAATTTTGATCAATAGCTGGAGTTTAGAAAAAAGCTTTGGTTTTTTAAAATAATTTCTCCACTACAGTAGCTCAAATGGAGGCTTGATTCAGGCAGAGTGATCTGCCGTGCTATTTTAAATCCTTCTAAGGCATTTGATAAGTAATGTTTAAAGCAGTTAATATTTTGAGAAGTACAAGAATGTTTTAGGAGAATAAAATTAAGCTGATTTTATTATATGCCAATTTCACCCATAATGTATATTGAAACCCTCAAGAAACTATAAACAATGAGGAGGGTAGTGAATGAGGCTTACAGTGGTGCCACTTTAACAAACAAACAAATACCCCACCACCACTCCCCCAAAACCACAGAATATTATTGGTGATTTATTTTCATATTTTACTTGGAAGAATTGACATAAACATCATTTTTAGTAGATGTAATTAAAAACTGCGATACTAGCTTGTATTAAAAAAAAAGAAGTTAGCTAAAATTTATTTGTAGAACATCTAAAAGCAATTTAAATGAGGAAAAGACATGTAATGATGGGAAGAGTGGAGTAGGGAGAGCAATAGTTATTTGGATGGACAGCAGTACGTGAAAAGAGTACATGACTCAGTACCCTAGAAATTAGTCATCAAAGGACTTCATGGAAAACATGTAAAGATATAAATCTTACTTCCTGAATGTCTTATGGCCAGACGCAAAGACAGGAAGTCCAGCTGTCAGTATAGATATGAACAGCAGGCTGTTAGTATAGATATGAAAGGCAGGCTGTAGGAATTGCTAGGCATATACTTTGGGAAAAATTGTAGACCTTTTCTGCCCATTATTTAAGTCTACTAGGAGAGAGCTTGTGATAGTTAAGGCAGCAAGTATCTAGATCCATAGTAAATGGAGGTGTTTAAGCTAAATTTCAGAATTTTAAACATGTTGACTTAGTCTGAAATGCACACAGAGCAATGTGAGAAGGTAAAAATGATTAAAACACATTCTGCTCTGGCCTTTTCTCCTGTCAAGTATATCCCATGTGAAAGGGTTCATTAAAAAGTAGTCATGTGGGCAACTGCTTTGATAAATCCATTTCTTTGAAATTTTTCATAACTTTTATGCTGGAACACAACACTCTAAGTGTGTTTTAAATTGACTGTCAGTAATCTTTATGTTTATCCTTTCATTGTGCATTGCATAGTTTGTAATAAGGAGATTTAATGTATTTCAGCTGTCCAGAGTAGTTTTATGACCTTTAAAGTGCATTTAGCCTTTTTGTTCAGTGCCCACATTTACTAGTATTGCTAATGAAAACTCAGTTGTTACTCATGCAGACAATATTCTAAATGGAGAATAATTGTAAGTTAAAGTTTTGTGACCTTCTTGATTCAGGATGTATAGAACAACTAATGGCATTGAATTTATCCATGATCTCATCAGAGAGTTAACTTTGAAAATTTAATGTTAAAACCTTATAAATTGTTGGTATCTAATTTAGGGTTTAGTGTCAGACCTACAGGCAATGAGGGAGTATGTACAAAAAGGAGGCAGATATTCTATCAGAAAAAAAATTTTAAGAGATTAGGGGGGAAAGTGCTCTAAGATAGAGTGTCTAGGAAACAAAGCAAAGCTGTAAAAGAACAAACTTCGTAACAGGCTTTCAGAGAACACATCCAGAGCTTTTAATGAGTTTAAAATCTTACCTCTGCTTACACCAGACCCACAGTTACAGAAGGAGAGTTACTGGATTCAAGATCTAGCTTCAAGGACTGTTTACTTGTTTCTCCAAAAACCCTTATAAGTGTATAAACAGGAGCAGATAGTAGGACTCAGGTTGTTCTCAAGTAGAGGGGCACTGATATCCTTTACACTATTCTTCTGACTGTGGATTTTGAGTTACTTTTAGAGCAGAGAACACAGGTTGCTTCCACAGATATGTCAGTGGAATTAGGATACTTTCTGGAAACGTGGCCATTAAATCTCTTATAAAATAGACATCAACACCATCTCCACATTCTGGGAATCTGCTTCAGCATCTTCATGTACTTTAAAAAGGTGATTTTGGCAATAACTTTCTTCTGCATTTAAAAATGAACTCGTAGCTACTTGAAGTGCTTTGTAACCGTTATGATCTTGTGCATTCAGTATGCTGTGGGAATGTCTGCCAGAGTCAGAGCATGTGTACAGGAACAAGAAAATATATATCACAACCCAAAAATACAACATCAATAGATCTTTGGAGCCTCAAGAGTTATATGACTCTCATATCTCGCAGTTTTGGAGCTGTTAAAAATATGTCTAACTCCAGTACTTACTAATGCTCTTTGGCCTACATTCTGAACAGTCATATTTTCTCTCTAACAACTAGAAGAAGCTGATGGGGTCTTCACATTGAGAGCTGGGAGGACTATCTTAAAAACAGGGACAAATTACCTACTTGTATGTGTTTCTGTTATGAAACTGTTTTTTACAATAGGGACAGAGTGCCCCTGAGGGCAGAATGAAGCAAAGCCATACGGGAAATTGTATAGTTCCTTTCCTCTCAGAGTTATTTCACAGCAAAATAGACTTATTTTTAGTCCTTTTAGTTTTCACTCACAACTCCTTTGTTCAGTTTCCTTAATTACTTCATGTTGCTGTAAACACCGCTGTTTGTTTTCCTCCTTTAGTACTGTTGCTACCTTCCATGATGTGTGCCATTCATAATTTAAGAATACCTCTGAAGTTAACTGCTTAATTTGAGTTACTGCTTACTGACAAAATAAAACTAAGCATCTGAACATGTTAATTCAGGATATGATCTGGGCGCAAGAAAGTTCAGCCTTCTTCCAGAAGCTAGAGCATTCCTTAAGAGGTGATTTTAAAACAATCACATTGAAAATAGGAATTGCAGCAAGTAAATTATTAGTGCAAGTGTTCTGTGAAGGAAATATTTAGCTGATACAGTTTTTATGCTTCACAGAAACATCTGCAGAAGTGTATTATGAAATGCAGAAGCTTTTTCTGTAAGCATTTTCCAGTTCGGCTGAAAAGCAGTCTTTTTTCTCTGTATTTGTACAGTCTCTAACATGAGTATAATGTTTTATGCTTTCAGCAGTCAGAGAAAAGGCAGCATAGAAAGATGAGGCTGAAGTTTGTTATGCTCTAAGACTCATTTGGTGAATGCTTTAGGTCCACAGAATCATAGAACTATAGAACCATAGAACATTTCGGGTTGGAAGGGACCTTCAAAGGTCATCTAGGCCAATCCCTCTGAAATGAACAGGGACATCTCCAACTTTAAGCTGGCACAGCCGCCAGAATAAGCAGTGGGAGATAAAGGGTATATAACCCTTTCTTTTCTATGCCAGCATTATTTTATATTGGTTTTAAGTAATTGCAGGGTGATAATCTGATGCAGTCTGAATCTGGGGGCAATCCCATTGATTACTGGTAATTGCAACATTTCTAACCTGTGTAATGGTCTAAAGCTCATACACACACTGCAATGAAAATGTTTGTGGTGTCTCCAGCTAGGAAGATAGACAGGGTGCACTGAACTTGTTTGTCAAAACCAGGAAACTTGTATTTTGGCGTTTAGTATGTGTGCAAAATGTGAGCTATGTGATGATGAGTTTACAAGAGGTTAATAGGTATGGTCAGAATCAGTCACAAGAGGCATCAGTGTGGCAGGTAGTTTCCTTCTGTGTCTGCCTGTTCTATTTCCACTTCAGTGAAATCGTGTAGTCTGTACAATGTGAAATTACGCACAGCTGGGTTGATAACAAATGTACGGCACTGAAATGACTCCCTCCATTAGAGAAGGTTGTGGTAAACTAATTGGCCTCTAAATACATGAAGATTTATCAGTGAGCACAGATGAGATTAAGGGCATACTATACCTTTCCAGTCCAAACTGCTAGAAAAAAAGACAGGCTGGAGGTTTTATAATGCTAAAGTTGGAGCTTCTACACTGTGTTCCTAAACCCATAACTAATATTGCTTCTAGGTTGGTTTTCTAGTGGCTTTTGTGCTCTGAGAGTAGCAATTATTAGGATGCTGTTTGAAAATAGGTTTATGTGGCCTATATTTTTGCTACAAACTGGTAGTTTCTGACCAAGTAGTATAGTTTTGAATGTGGTGGGTTTGGTGTTTTGTTTTTTAAGATTTATGGAATTATGTAAAGTAGTTATTTGGTTTAGTCTACATTTAAAAATATCTTTGCAGGAGCAAACAACTATATCCTTTCCTTGTTGAAAGCTGTGTCACAAGGAAAACAGGCTGTATACATGGAGTAGAGATTTACCTCAATTGGGATGTGGCATGTTAGACTAATGGATTTGCCACATCTAAATAAATAACAGGCTTCTTTCTGTATTCCTGTTTGAATCAGTCTTCTCTGAGGTAGAAATTGAAGTTTAAATCATGCTCTCAGTAGGTCCTTTATGGTAAGCTGATAATGTTGGATCATGTGGCATGTGTTTTATTTTGGGATTTTTTTCCTTATGGGTAGTAAAAGTAGCTACAAAAGCATTAGTCATGCTTGTCATTGTTTAAGCCCAGCTGATACGAACCCAGGGCAGTTCTTCATCAAGGTATAACTAGTAGTTATGTGATTTGATGTAGGAAAATCCAGTATTCTAATAAAAAATGCAGCAATTTTTAAAAATCACTCTTCATTTCAGAGTATATAATTCACTTGAACTGTTGCATCAGGTGCTCTGTACTGCATGATCAAGTTGTTAGGAAAATTACTTGCAGGCTATTGCCAAGGTATACTGTCACCATCTCTCTGCCTCCCGGAACATATCCATTTCCCAGTTGTCGGAAAACGGATATTGTGACTCTGAGGCCCAGACTGAGCCAGGTAAGAAGGGGAACTCAGCGGAGCAGGAAATTAGGGTCTGGAGATGTGTGTTACAAGAGAAGATGATTGAAGGCAGGATGGCAAAAGTACCCAGTGCCAGGTGTTAGCTGACTAGGAGAAAAAATTAAATAGGTCCGGGAGCTAAGCTGAGAAATGGAAAACAGGTTTAAAGCACAAGTGAAGGGAGTTGACAAGGACAGTAAAAAGGCGAGAGAGGTGTACAATGAGTTCTTGTAGGCTTATTAATGTTGGTAGGTTTTTCTGTTTCGATTTCAAAACATAAGAAAGTTTTCACTTATCAGTTGTGGTTTCAAAGCAGAATTTACAACCTTAAAAAAGACAGAACAAAAATTGGAGTTTAAATCTGAAACTGACACCAGGTCATACAATATTTCAGCGTAAAAGCTAACAAAGACCTTTTTTTTCCAAAGTTTCACTTCCAAATTTTCACTTCCTAGTTTTCACTTGGGAATTTAAGACACTAGAATAGTGCAGCAGCAAATCAACATTTATGCTAAATGATGATATGTAGGTTACCAACAAAAATTCTTTCATAACAAGGTGGAATTTTGAAGTTCTGATGAAGGAATCTGATGGAGTCTCTAGTCTCAGGACTGATACAGACTCTTAGGGCTGCTTCTGTAGGGCACAGGAGGGAGATTAAGTTGGGGAGGGGAGAGGGATTTCAAAATTTTTCACTTTCAATCAATCAATAATGTTTGCACACTGCTGATCCTCAGTAGACTGCTTCCCTTTTTATCAAGTTGCTGTGACACTGCTAGGCTTTGCCCTGGCAGAAGTCAGTTTGAATGACAGACCATCAGTGACGCTGAAAGTTCTAAAGCTAGGACATGTAACATCAGTCTTTGTTCAATTTACGGCAGAGCAAGGGTGGTAGAATTGATGCTTAGTTCATTCTTCATACTCACCAGAGTAAATGTGAAAACATGATTCTCTTCAAACAGCTACAGAATAGCCCATGTAATCAAATACTTTCTAAGGGAGCTCACTGACTCTGCCAGCTGGGAGATGATGCTGCAAGTATGCCTAACTAAGCCACTGTCATAGTAGTTAGATAACAGAGAGCAAATATGTTGCTTCTGAAGTACAGTGAACTGAAGAGGGTCTGATTTTGTATCAGAAGTGCTGTAATCCTGTCTAGTTAAATCTTTCTATCTTTGATTTTAATCTGTGCTCAGTTCAACCTTTGAATATGCACAGTCCTTCTCCTGCTGTTCATTCCTCTGTTTAGTTATATCCTTTGCCTCTCCCTCCTCCTCCTTGTTTTTGTGAGTGTATTTCCATTTCCGGGGCTGTCAGTGTGAATAAGTCACTTTTATGGTCAATACAATGTCACTTTATGCTGTTTTCTAAAGTTGTCTGGTTTTGGCTACTACAGGAAACACTCACTTTTCTTTTGCCTTTTCCGGTTAGCTAGTTGGAGATAAAAACCATGTTGAAGAAATGTTTGCTTCTAAATGTTTTGGTAACTTGAGAAATCAGCATTAAAGAGACTGCCAAGTAAAATACATATATACAAAAATATATATGTACATGCATGAAAGATCTGGCTCCAGAGGTTACAGACTGCAAGGAGAACACACTGAGTTTTATGCACATCTGTCAAAAAAAAAAAAAAAAAAAAAAAAGAAAAGAAAAGAAAACTCCCTATTTTGAGAGCTTTCTTGTATTTCTATCTTTAAGTGGCAGGATAAAAAGGCCCATTTATAAGGCCAGGTAATAAGGTTCTGTTCCTGGGAGCTTCCATGTTTCCTTGTGCTCTGCCTTATGTACCTATATCGCAGCTTGAGGGAAGTTAATGGCATTCACTAATTAAAGCATTTAATTAAATTAGTAAATGGTGCAATTATTACCCATAGACCTTTGTTCTCCTTTGTTAAGTAACTTAACAAAGTCTGTTATAGATATAAAATTGTGTTATTCAAAAGGGAGATAGTTTGGGAGCAGTAGAGTGTCAGTTCCTAAGGAAATGTCTTAGGAATTTATTAAATTTGCATTAATGACATTTGATCTAGAGAAAAGACAGTATTAATGCTGGACTGATTTCTGGCTGTCCTAAATTAGAACCCTTCTGGAGTAAGAGGCTACATTTAATCCCAGAGGTTTTCAGAATTTTGCCTAAATAATCAGACCATTTAACATGAATTATTTAAACTCAAACATTCCCTATCTTTCCCATGACAGGCAGTTTTTCACACACGTGTGCATTTGATGTTTTACTGAGCCAGATGTAATAGATGACATATTTTGAATTGTGCTTTCCATATAAATTAAATAACCAGAAAGTATTAAAAAAGGAAATAAAATCAGTATCTTAACAGGCTTGAAGCCTTAATGTTCTGTTACTGGGCAGCTGAATGTTAAATAAGGAAACTTGTACTTTCTGGAGGGTTTTTTTAATTGAAAAAGTAGTGTGAAGTTCACTTTGATCTTGGATTTCACTCCTCCCTGAGGAGATACAAGGCATAATTAAACTACAGATGGATTTAAGCATTTCAGGGCTAAAACCTTCACCCCCTTATTCCACCTCCACTGATACTTGACACAGTGTTCTGGGAATGTGTGACCTTGGGGAAAGATGAAGGAGATTGTGTTTGGACAGTGGACTTTGCAGTAAGGCAGATAAACAGTTATAAAGCCTAAATTTTTCCTCTTGGGAAATTTCCCAAGCATCAAGAAGTTGTACATTTGACAGTGTACTCTTTAAGGGAAATGGTAGGAGTTGAGTGGAAGAATAGAAATACTGCACCCCGGGTAAGATTTTTGTTCTCTGCACAAATGCACTGATTTCTTCTTATAATCACACAGTGATGATGAGATAGAATAGTTCACAATATATAAAATTCTGTTTTCAAATGAAAAAGAGAAACTTACTAAAGATTTCAATTCTGGCTGATTATTTCCTTTACTTTCCTTGTACTTGGGTACAAGCTTTGGAGAATATTGTATGACTGAGTGATACAAAAGCAAAATCAAACTGAACTTTGCTGAACTAGGGAGAGTTTTGCTCTCACGTTTGGAATAATTCAAACTGAAAAAGAGTGGCAAACTTAGAATTAATCCATGGATAACTGAGGTTGCAGGTAATTTGCAAGTTCCTTTATGAAGAGTCACAACTATGCCAATGATTACAAGTTAAACTTCTAAAGAAAACCATGTGTTTAGAAAATTACCCCTTCCCATGTAATGTCAAAAACTAAAATTGAAAGTGTGTTTTGGGGGGTTTGTGTGTTTTGAGCTCAGAGGAACCAGGCAAAATTCTATTCCATTCTAAATTTCTGTTTATAATAGAATAATTAGAATATAATTTTTTAATTCTATTCTAGAATAGAAATCAAATTGAAGAACTAGGATAGAAATAGAATAATAGAATTAATTATATTCTATAATTCTAACTATTCTATGGTTCTAAAATGTGAAAATCATTACTATCTAAGTATCAAGTCTGAATAGCTGATGATATTTCTGCTTTTATTCAGCCCAGATGATGTCGAACTATCATAACCTTTATTTGTATTATAATGTTAAATACTTAGTCTTGTGCAGGGTTTTGAAAGTTTCTACTTAATATTTCTGCCCATATAATTTTTCTTAGTTGTGGATTTAATTTGAATTAATAATAGTTAGTGTCAAACATACATGATGACTCCGATGTCTCTCAAATCATACAGGCAATCTTAGACAACTTCATGTTGCCTTGGGCAGAGCTATTTTCTTCCTTTTTTAAAGCATGATTAGACTTTTTATTGGGCATGAATAAAAAGATTGCTGTAGCTATTTCTCTAACATTGGATAAAAAAATTAAATTCTTCCAAGGCCATGTACCACAAAGCCCTTCGTGGAAGCAAATCTGTCTGGTATTAGGCCAAATGCATCGTAAGAGGTAGTCTGTTTCTGGAAACCATAGAATGGACTATAGAATCATAGAATAGTTAGGTTTGGAAAGGACCTTAAGATCATATAGTTCCAACCCCCCTGCCATGGGCAGGGACACCTCGCCTTCTAAAGTTGAGAAAATTATCCAAATAATTAGTGCTATTTATGGCCTGGTCTGCAATTTAAACAAGACTTACTTTTTAAGAACATTTAGTATTTCTACTTAGGAAAATGCTGAATATTCAGAAGGAAAAAATTAGCACATTCTCAAGAGAGAAATGAAAATTCTGGCTCTGACTTGGTGTTGAAGATATAACTACATCTTCTAGCTCTGGCACTGTTCAGAGTGGCTGTGGCAAATTGGTTAATCTCTCTTTGCACGAATTTCACCTTCTGAGGCATTGTTGCTTACTAGTGTTTTCTTAGATACCATAGCTATGATTTACTTCTGACTTCACAGAAAAAGATGTATCATTAAGAGAAAAGTTTAATCTGTTAAATTAACTAACCAATTAATGTTACCTGCCCCTTCATCATCCTCTCTTTAGCCTTCCTGATGTAGCTCCATATCCCAAACACAATGACAGTCATCTCATTTGCTTCTATAGCCCCTCCTGCCCTTCCGGTTTTAGGTGATGCAGACAATCCATCTTCAAAGGTGTGCAAAGGAAAACACTAAAGACAAAATTGTGTCTGAAGGCTAGGAACTTCCTTATCCTTAGATTTTTTTCTATTAAGTAAAAATTAATTGGCTTAGCCAAATTTTAGACTTCAGAGATCCTTCAGGAACCTTTAGTCAGTTGGAAAATACGTATTTCTAACACAGTTAAGGAAAAGTTTTCTGGAGGTGCTCACATATGTGCATACATTACCTCATCTTTGGCAACTTGAACACAACAGCTGCCATGGAATAAAAGTGGTTTCTTTGTGTGAACAACTATGGTTATACTGTTCCTATGACAAAAAAAATGGCTCTGCACCAAAGTAAGGTATTCACTATTAAAAAGATCTACAAGATACGAAATACTTCTTATTGTACTGAAGCCCATGTTGCAAAAAGTTCACCAAGTCCTGTGAAATGCAGCTTACACGGAAGTCTGGGAACTTGGTAACTATCAATTGATGAAAAATAGAATCTTGTTTTTGTGGCAATGAGTCTAGGGTCTGCAGACAGAGTAAAACTCCTTTGGAAGGATTGTACATGCCAGTCAAGTATACATAGTGTAAAACTGGTCAGGATATTAAAAGTATTAAGTGTTACATTTTATATCATTATGTATTCTGGGAGGTGATTTCAATTGTGGCTTGAAATAAAAGTAATAGCAATGTTTTTAATACTGGCAATAAGATACGAGGCTTGCAATCAGCTGAGCACAACTATAAATCTTATCTTGTTTTTCATTATGTTTACAATACACTTAAAATAACATAGCTCATATGATTTCTAAAGTTCCAAGTTTGTATATCTACCCATAGCCATAGTGCATATGGCTATGCACTACGCTGCTAGTGACTTTTACAGAGAACTCAAGGAGTTGACTGAAGTGTGTGTTGTCATTTATGTGTTCTACAGGGAAGATGAAAGGAAGAAAGAAGGGCTGTTCTTTACCTTTAACCTTTGTCTTGCTGTTCATCCATATCACTGGCCATGCAACTACTGACTTAGATGACAGAGAAGATGATGATGTCCTGGGTAAGAGGTTACAAAAATGCCATGTTATCTCAAACAACAAACCCCACTGTTAAAATGCACTGTAGATGTAATTCTGTACTTGACAATATGTCAAGTCAGAGCTTCAAATCCTATCAAACATTGTGCTAGATATCAAAATCATTCTCTTACAGCTCTACTTTAGGACCCATGGAAAAGTTCAATATTTAGGGAATGATTAAAATCATACAGATAGTGAATTCAGGTTTTATGTCCCCGCACCACACAAATGGAGCAAAACCAGGATGAATAACATTTTAGATCGATGTTACACTGTCCTATGTACAACTCTCTCAAGTCACAATTAATTTGCAAAGCTTGGCCTAAAGATGATGTAATTACTACTCTAGTCATTTCTACAGGATTTGAAGAAGCAATTTGTATAGCTCCAAGTGATTTGCTATTGCTGGATAAATGAAAACTCGCCAGTTACAGATTTTTGTTAAGAAAAATAATAATAGAAACATAGAATAGTTAGGGTTGGAAAGGACCTTAAGCTCATCTAGTTCCAACCCCCCTGCCATGGGCAGGAACACCTCAC
>JANRGW010033837.1:0-10285 GCA_024733675.1 Psilopsiagon aymara
AGCGCGCATGCGCCGCGCGCACCGTACACCACCACCCCCCTTCACCAACACCAAGGAGCGGGCTCCCCCGCGCATGCGCAGTTGCGCGCCGCGCAGGGAGGGCGGGGCCGAGGCCGCCGCCACCGCCTTTTGTCTGCGGGCGACGGGGAGGAGCCGCCCGGCCGGTAGGGGGCGCTCGAGCGCCCCTCATACCTCAGCGCCATCTTGTGCCCAGGGCTGAGGGAGCGGGATCGGGATGAGGATGAGGATGGATATGGGGATCGGGATCTGGAGTCCCGAGGTCCCGCAGCGCATGCCGCCGGTGGCAGCCCGGGTGTGATAGGAAGCACCGCCCCCTCTGATTAGCCCCGCATCCCTCGCTGATTCCAGGTTGGATTCGCTGCAGCCCTCAGTGTCCAAGGGGATGAACACGCAGATGCTACAGCCGTCCTCTCACCTGGTAAGCGCCACACTGCAAAGGGAAGGCAGCCTTGTGCACAGCTCTGCTCCGTCATCCGCGCAGTTCCATTGAAGAGCAGCCACCCGTGGGATGATGTGTTGCCACCCTATGGCACCCTGCATCCAGCACGGGGGTTCCTCACCACCCTATACAGGACCCGCAGCACTGGGGCTGAAGAAGCTCCCAGGAGAGTCCTCTTGCCATGGCCTGCTTCACCTGGAGATGCTCTGGAGCAGCTTGGGAGACGTATGGACACAGTGGACATCCCTCAATGGAATCACTGCCCTGTGTTCCAGGGTCGCTGTCACCAGGAATCTGATTTAGTGCAGAAACCACAGGAGGGATCTTGTGTCAGGCAAATCAAGGGTGAATGTCCAGTCCAAGAACAGGCTCCGGGTAGAGGCTCCAAAGAGGAGGAAAGCTCAACAGAAACACAGATGTGGAATCTCAGCACCAGGGGGTTTTAAAACAGACTGGGTTGGGAATGGTTCATCTGGCCCTATGGAAAGTCAAAGCCCTTCTCTCCCTACACTGTTAATAAGTACAAAGTACAATCAGATGAGGGAAAAAAAATCTGGATTTATGGACATGCAACGCTATGAGATGGGGGAGTTCAGGTCAATAGAAACAGGTGAAGCACCTAAAACCCGTTATGGAACTGGCTAAAAGTAGCCACAATAAATCAGAGCATTAGTAGACATCTCTCAAATAGCAGTGCTGTTGGTATTGTAAAACAAGTCCTAGAGTGCTCCAGGGGGATCCAGCCTTGTGAAACAACACAGAACAAGCTGAATTTGAACTTTGATTGCAAGTGGCTTGAGTCCAGGTCTGGAGCAGCAGCTCTTCCTACAGACTATGCAGATACACCAGCAGCACAAGACTAGCTGTAAATCAGCTGAGCATCCTCTAGCAGGACGTGGGCTGGTTGCTTGAGAAGCTCCCCATGTGGGTTGGAAGTGGATGAGCTTTAAGGTCTCTTCCAACCCAGCCCAGTCCATGCTTCTATGATTCCATGGCCACAGCATTGCCTCATACACACCATCAGGGATCCCCACAGCCTCCAGGGCTCTGGTGACAGCACCAAGCAACTCCTTGTCCTGGCCCAGGGCACAGCCACAGAAGCCTGGTAATGAACTGCAGGGAGTATCACAAACAGCCTTGTGTAGGAAAGGCACAATGAGCAAAGGCACAGCATCTCACTGTTCAGTTCCGTCTGTATTCACAGAACAGGAAGCACATGGATGTTCCTGTTAAACAAGAGATAATCAGACCTACACAGAGCTTCTCCAACACCCTGCAGGGCCAGAGCACGGAAGGGGTGCCCTCCCTCCCCCCATCCCACCACACACCCTTGGGCTCACTGCAGACCCATCCCCTTGTGCAGAGCCGCACTGTGCAGTACCACATCCCAGTACCACATCCCATGTTCTGCAGCCCACACCTCACACTGGAGGGATGCAGGATGCTGCTGCAGCAATCCCATGTGTGCCAGGAACTCCAAGGGCCCGGGTGCAGCAGAGTGCTCCAAGCCAAGTGGAATGAGCACACTCATGGCAATCAACTGGCAAAGAGAAGCTGCAGAGAAGGTCTCCATAGGCACCTGCACACACAGCTGAGGCACACTTTAATTACTGTGCAGCGCTGTCTTGGCTGCTCCACATTCATAGGGTGGCTTTGGTTATATAGCAAAAAGGATCTGGGAATTTATCCCACCAGTAACTCTTTCTTCCTCTCATTCCTTTTGCTGCTGGGTATTGCTACAGCAGATAATAAAGGAAGCCTTTAGGGAGGAAAGAGTTAAGCCTTTATCTTCCATTCCCGTTCCTTCACCCCCAAAACAAGGCTCCGCTTCCTCACAGGTCAGTTCTGAAGCTGTTTCACAACTGCATGAAGGTTTTTCCGGGAGGGTGATTGCTGAAGAAGGGGGGACATGGTTTCTGAGGGCTCACCTGCAGAGCTGTGTTAGAATTTGGGTTACACTGATGTCCCCAGGGCTTCATCTGCCCACAGGCTGTTTCATTTCAGTCATTTAATTCAGATTAAGGATGGCTTTTGCAAAATCATCATGATCCATGCTGAAATAAATACTCAGATTCTGCACTAGAGTAATTCTGTTAGAGTTCTGCTGGGATCCCTGTTGCAGCTCTCCTAAACCCAATGAAATGGGCTAATGAATGGCTTTTCCAAGGGTTTCCAGCGAGAAGAGCTTTGTGAATCAAGAGCCATGGGAGACCACAGGGTGACCCCTTCCTACCTCGGGAGGCCCCAGGCAGACACAGCCCCAGCCCGGCCTCCCAGGGCACAGCTCTAATTCGGACATGGCATGGGCCCAGGGAAGCTGCCTTGCT
Source organism: Psilopsiagon aymara (assembly GCA_024733675.1). NCBI lineage: Eukaryota > Metazoa > Chordata > Aves > Psittaciformes > Psittacidae > Psilopsiagon > Psilopsiagon aymara. The sequence goes on from JANRGW010033837.1 coordinate 2,788, forward strand.
TGGAGCAGATCACAAGGGCATTACACAAGTGCTTTTCCCAGCCTGTGTTACAGGACAAGGGGCACTGCCTGCACGGATTCCAGACACACCACACACCCCCCCCAAGCTCCAGAGGGGATTAGAGCTCAGACAGCCTCTTCCCGCCGTGGAGACCAAACGCAGGTATTTACACCTCGCGCACAGCTCCGCGCAGCTGCCCTCCGTGCACAATGAGTTCCCTGCCACCGGCAGCCGGAGGAGGTTACAGCCCTCCAGCACGCACGGAGGCCGGCGGGACTGTGCCGATGTCAATCACGGACAGGAACCCGGAGGCGCTGGGCACGCAGCACCGGCCGTGACTCAGCACAAGGAGCCAGCCCTGCCTCTGTGCAGCGGGGAAGCAGAGTCCTCACCTTCCCTCCTCGTGGAGAGCCCTGAAACCCAGGCTGAGGCACTCACACCTTATACAGACCAGTGGGAAAGAGAGTGTTCCTTCTTCCCCTTGAGCAGCAGAGCACAACACCCTCAGAAGATACAAGACCCAATACCCCTAAGGGTATGGGGGTTTAATTAATCTTTATTCCCTGTCTAAATTACCTGCAACAAAAGAGGCTTTCCAGCGCATTTAAGCCCTGTAAGAGGCAGAGCTGACTCATAAGGGAGTTCAGGATGCATTCACTTACATGACCCTGTGCGAATGACTGACTTCCTGGCCTCCCATCCCAAAGTCAAGACTCCCTTGGACCTGATGTCATGGAAGGGCAGCGTGGACAGTTCAGGATCACTCTGCTCACACAGCCTCCCCACAGCTCCTCTCCATACACACAGACCCACGGCCTCCAGCCACACTTGCGGGGCTGAAGCCTGATCACTGAAGGCAGGGACACCTTCCATAGAGCAGGGTGCTCCAAGCCCCTGCGTCCAACCCGGCCTTGAACAGTGCCAGGGATAGGACAGCCACAGCTGCTCCGGGCACCCTGTGCCAGCGCCCGCTCCCGAAGCCTTCCCTGTTGTTGCCACAGGATGGCACTCACAGGGCGCGCAGAGGGACCGCACCAGCGCAGTCTTTCGACCTCAAGTCCGGCCAAGAGCACCCATGGAGGCTTCGGAGGGGCTTTGGGAGCCATCTGCTGTTGTCAATGCACATTACAGAGCACCGCGTGCGGGACCAGCGCATTCTGAGGGGTGCACCTCGAGTTTAAGGGGAACCATACGGTTTGAACTGTGTCTTCCTTCTCAGACCAGAAGAACCCTCTTCCCCATCGAGCCGCTCCCAAGTGTCGGGGCTGGAAATGCACAAACCAACCCGGAACCCTTCAAATAAGAGCCTTTCAGATGAACCCAGCCACACCGCCCCTGATGCGGAAGTTTTCCCTTCCGCAGCGCCCATTCCCGCTCCCGCAGCCACCCTTGCACGGTGCCCGCCCTCCTCTGCCTGCCTGGGGCCGGAGGCCGGGCTGCCCCTCGGAGGGAACTCCGGGCAATGGGGGAGCGCGCCAAGCGCGCCCCCGCGCCATGGGTGAGCAAAGCGCGCGTCCGCCGGCCCGGCAGGGGGCGCAGTAGGGGGTGGTTCTGGCGGTGGTGGCGCGCGCGCGCGCGCGGGGACGGAAGTGGCGCGCGCGCGTGCCGGGAGTCCATGGGGATCCTTAAAGGAGCCGCCGCTCCCGGTGCTGCTCCCGGTGCCGGTGGAGGGGAGCGCCGCGCGCGGCTGGAATGAGCAGGTGGGGCGGGGGGGGTTCCCCTCCTCTGTGCTCCCCGATGCCCCAAATCCCGGCGAAACCCCCTCGTTTCCCGCACGCGCGGCCGCTGCCTCAGTTTCCCCGGTACCGGGGGTCGAGCGGCAGCTGGGCCGGAGCGGGCGGGCGGGGGGCGGGTCCCGGTCGCGCTGCCCCCATCGCGCTGGGGGCTGCACCGTGCGGTTGGGGGGGACGGACTGGCGCGTCCCGTCCCGCATGGGGGGTGCGGGTGCAGAGTCCGCTCACGCTTGTTCCCGTTCTCATCCCAGCACCGGTTTGCTTTATGCGCCTTTCCCCGTACCGAGCCCCGCGGCCCGCCCGCAGCGGGAGGGGTGCGTGTCCCGGCTGTAGCCGGGAGCAGCTCCCGTCAGGATGGGGCGGGTGCCCAGGGAGTTAACGGGCGTTCGGCTCTGCCGGGACCGCGTTTTCCCCCTGTATGTGTATGGATGAGCGTGAGGAGCCGCCATCCCGGCACAGAGCGGACCTTGCGGGCCCCGGCTCCCGCTGCGGCTGTCTCCGGGACGGCCCCGCCGCTGCTCCCGGCCGGGGGCACCGCGCAGCCCGGACTGCGGGATTTGTGCCTGCGCCGACCTTGCCAAGTGCTGAGTCAGGAGGGGAAGGTGCTTTTGGGGTGGTTTGCGCTGCATTCCCCGGGCTTTCAGGCACCACCGCGCATTCCCGAAGCTCGGAAGCGCTGTGGCCCCGTCTCAGCGTGCGGAGCAGCGCACTCGAGGTGCAATAGCCCCATATTCCCCCTTCCCTCTGGCAGGTCCCTGACCCGCGGGGGGGGTCAGTCTTGCTAAGCCTTGCGGAGGGTTCTGGGTGTGTGAACTCGTTTTGGGGTGCTTGCACCCTCTTTCCAAAGGGATCCCCGCGGTGTCCCCGTGGCTGAGGGGTCCGGGGTCGCCGCTGCGGTGTGGTTGGGCTTTGCACTTTGTCCCTTCTCGCCTCGGCGCGCGGGGAGGAGACGGTCCTCCCCTCCAAGGACACGGGGGCTGGCCCGTGCTGTCCCCACCTCCAGCGGGGCTGGGCCGGCCGCCAGCGCCGGGCCCGGGGATGTTATCGGGGCTGCTCCAGCCCCAGGCGTCGTTCCTGTGCCCCCCCTTCGGGGCAGCACGATTACGGGGGGGGGGCCGCGCCTGCCCTGTGCCAGGCCGATAGCGGTGCCGGAGGTGGGACGCCTGCAGCGCACCGGGAATGCCCGGGCGCCTCCTTGGGATCCATCGCTCATCCCTGGCACCTTCGAGCATCCCCCGTGTCCCTGCTGTGTGTTGCAGGGCGCTGCCATGGCCGAGAGGACGTCACCGAGCGCCGGTGGGAGCATCACACCTCTGCAGCAGATGTTGGCCTCTGGGACGGGCGCCATCCTCACCTCTCTCTTTGGTGGGTAACATGGGCACTGGGGGGGCACCGGGGCCATGCCATGGGGCTAAAGGGTGATGATGTCGTTTCAGTGACGCCGCTGGACGTGGTAAAGATCCGGCTGCAGGCTCAGAGGACCCCCTTCTCCAAAGGTAACCTTGCTTGGGGCGGGGGGGGGGGGCCTCCAGACCCCATCCTAGGCAGCCCATGTGGATGTGCTGGTTGGCAGAGCCAGTGGCCGGGATTCCTCAGCTCCAGAGCACGTTAGCCTGGGCCCCTTGTCCTCACAGGCTCCGGGGGCCCCACTGGGGGAGCTGGGCTGGTGCTTGGCTCTGCCCTACCCCCTCACAGCCGCACTGCAATGCTGAGGGTGTATGCTGTGCCTCTCTGCTGTTCCCCACAGCTTCCATGGCGCAGGAGAGACCCCATGGACTCTGCCCCCTTTCCTATGGGATCAGGGTGCTGAGGCTGTGCCCAAGGGGCTGCTTTGGTGACAATAGGGACTGCTTGGGTTGTGGCTGTGAGGGCATCCAGCCGTGTCATCCACAGAGACCTTCCCACACTGCCTGGCTTGGCACTGTGCCCCAACCCAGGGGAGTGGCATGTCCCCCGTGTCACATCTCAGCGTGTCCCTGTTGTGTGTTTCAGCATGTCCAACACAGTCTGTGCCCTGGGGTGCTCAGCAGACCACATGTGAGTACGCCATAGGGCAGCTCCTGCCACCAGCAGCTTTGCTTTCCCAAGCCTTGATCCTGCTTGGCTTCCCTGCTGGTGGTGGCCAGGGCTCCTCCGGCCGAGGGGACGTCCCTCTGCAGTGTGGGGCAGCACCCCCAGCCCCACAGCTGCTCCTGCAGCCCCACTTTTGGGCTGGCCCATGCCTGGGGATCTGCTGTGCACCAGGCCCAGCTGCCTGCAGTCCCTGTCTCTGTCCTGTCACTACACATTCTGCTGCATCCTCATCCCTTTGGTGGGTCTGGATCTGTGGTCAGACCCTGGCTGGAGATTCATCCCTTTCCTGGCCTTGCTCTGGGGCTGGTCCCCAGCAGGCACAAACGTTATAGAAACAACAGGATTGGAAAAGCCCTTTAAGCTCATCCAATCCAACCATTCCCAGCACTGCCAAGGCCACCACTGACCCATGGCACTGAGGCCCTGTCTCCGCGGTGTGTGAACACTGCAGGGACAGTGACTGCAGCCCTGCCCTGGGCAGTGCCAATGCTGAGCACCCTCTGGGAAAGGAATTGTTCCTCAGCTCCATCCAAACCTGCCCTGGTGCAGCTGAGGCCGTTTCCTCCAGTCCCATCCCTTGTTCTTGGGAGCAGAGACTGATCCCCACCTATCTCCATCCTCCTTTTAGCATTGAGGGTTTGGCTCTTCTCTGGAGGAGACGAGGGGTTTGGGGATTGAATGTGCTGGGCAAAGGGCAGAGGGGAAGGGGCCTCCTGTCCAACAGCGATGCTATTGCCTCCCAGGGAAGTGTTTCCTCTACTGCAACGGGCTCATGGACCATCTGTACGTCTGCCAGAATGGCAACGGCTGCTCTGCCTGGTACAAGGCCCCCACACGCTTCACTGGGACACTGGTAGGGCTGAAGCACAGGAGGGTGGGATGTGGGCTCCCTGTCCTTGGGGAATGTTTCGTGTCTAATCCCTCTCCCCGGTGCTCCCCCCAGGATGCCTTTGTGAAGATCACACGCTATGAGGGCATCAGGTCCCTGTGGAGCGGCTTGCCCCCCACCCTGTGAGTGTGCCTGGGGGGTTCCTGGATGCTAACACCTGCCTGGGCACAGGGGCACCCCCCTGAACCCCCTGAGGGTGCCCTCACACCTCCCCTCCTTGCCAGGGTCATGGCTGTACCTGCCACCATCATCTATTTCACCACGTACGACCAGCTCCGGGACTACCTGCAGGCTCGCACGGGAAGCCGGGGGCACCACATCCCCTTGCTGGCGGGGGCCCTCGCCAGGCGTGAGTACCCCCCATGCCCAGCCCATGGTCCCTCTCCTGTGGGTCTGTTGGAGCCCTTGCTCAGCCCTTGACTCTCCCAGCACAATGCTCTGAGAGCCATGGAAGTGGATGGAACTGGTAATGGATATCCCCTCCATTGCAGTGGGTGCTGTGACGGTCATCAGCCCCCTGGAGCTCATCCGTACCAAGATGCAGTCGCGGCAGCTCAGCTACCGGGAGCTGCGGGTGTGCATCCAGTCGGCAGTGGCTCAGGATGGGTGGTTGTCCCTCTGGAGGGGCTGGGGACCCACTGTGCTGCGGGATGTCCCCTTCTCAGGTACAGCACGTGGGGATCGGCAGCGTGGTGGCGCTTGGTTTGGGTTGGAAGGGAAGGACCTTAAAGCTCATCCAGTTCCAGCCCCCTGCCACAGAGCAGTTGCTCCAAGCCCCTGTATCCAACCTGGCCTTGAACACTGCCAGGGATGGGGCAGCCACAGCTTGAGGTGGAGGGCTCAAGCATGGGCCAGAACACCCCTGCACATAGGGAAGGCAGAAGTTGGGGTGTCTGTGGCACCTCATCTTAGCGCTGGGGTTTCTTCTCTCCCAGCTCTCTATTGGTTTAACTATGAGCTGGTGAGAGACTGGCTGTGCAGGAAGGCCTGGCTGGACGAGGCCACGTTCATGATCAGCTTCACATCTGGGGCCATCTCCGGCACAGTGAGTTTGGGGCCATGGGCGCTGCACTGCACTGGGGCTCCATGGGGAGCAAAGGAAGGGGTTGGTGATGAGCAGAGGCCCCAGGTCACCGCTGTCCCCACAGGTGGCCGCGGTGCTGACGCTGCCTTTTGACGTGGTGAAGACCCAGCGGCAGATTGAGCTGGGGCACAGAGAGGTGCGCCCAGGTAAGGAGCGGGGCTGTGGGCAGCCAGCACCCCCGGTGCACGTGGGGCACCCCCAGGCCCTCACCCCCTCCCCTCACCACACAGTCACAGCCTCCAAACCTTCCTCCACGTGGCTCCTCATGCAGCGCATCCGTGCTGAGTCCGGCACCCAGGGGCTGTTTGCCGGTAAGGTCGTGGCCCGGGGCTGGGGCTTACTGGTGCCCCTGGGGGGTGATGAGGTTTACTGGTGCCACCGGGGGGACTGTTGGTGTTGTCCCTGCAGGATTCCTGCCCCGTGTCATTAAGGTGGCCCCCGCCTGCGCCATCATGATCAGCACCTATGAGTTTGGCAAGACCTTCTTCCAGAAGCTGAACCAGGAGCGGCGGCTGCGCGGGCTCTGAGTGGGGCCGGTGCTCCAGGGGGATGCTCCAGCTCTGCTCCAGTGTCCCAGAGGCAGCAACAGCAGCGGCTCAGCAAAGCCCAAGTGCCTTCGTGCTGCTCCCCACCTCCTGCTGCCTGCGCATGGGGCCAGACCCAGACCTGCTCCCCATCCCCAGTGCACTGGGGGGTGCCCATGCCTGCTGCTGTGACACTGGGGGAATGTGGGGTCCCCCGAGCTGATCCCTGAGCCTGGATGGATGCTGCTGGATCGTGGATTCATGGATGCTCAGGCGAGGATGAGGTGCAGGCAGGAGATGGGAACTGGGGCTCTTTTGAGGACCAAACCCTCGGTATTTCCCTGCCTGCCCAGCCCCCCTCCAGCTCCTTGCTGTCAGTAACGCACAGCCCTGCTTGGTGTGGGGATGTGCTCCAGACCTCTCCTCCCGCTCAGGGTGTCCCTGTCCCCTTCCCGCCGCTGGGCTCAGACCCGATGTGGGACAGACCTCGCTGCTGCTCACAGGGGCCAGTGGATGTACGCCCATCCCCTGTCCTCTTACCCCGAGGTTCTGCCCCAGCTCATCCTGGGGCTCCAGGGGGGGGTTTACCTTATTTTCTTAAATAAAAGACAGTAATCGTCGTCTCTTAGCGTGAGGGTTTCTCTTCCTGTGCTCTGGGCCTGTGGAGCGTACCCCTGGAGGTAACAGCTATGTCCCTGTGCCATGGGCGCCGTCATCCTCCACATCCTCACTGGGTTCCAGAGGATGCTCCCAGGACCTCTGCTACCCACTGTTGATGGGGTATGGGGGGGGGCTCATCGTTAGGTGACTGGCAGTGGCCCAAAGCTGCCCTCCCTGCCCTGGGGGGGAACCTCAAGGGCTCTTCCGCCCCTTTCCCTCTCCAAGCTGGGGGATGTCGGATGCCGGCTCAGTTGCTGCGTTTATTGATTCCTTTTGCTCTAACAAGGCAGATGGGGCTGCTTTAAAACCCAAACTCATCCAACCCAAACCCCAGGGAGGAGGGGAAGGGCTGGGGAGGGGGGGCTATCCCTGTGGTGGGAATGTTACTGCAAGGGGGGAGAGCTGGTCCCCAAAGAGGGGGACAGGACAGGCCCATGCAGTGTCAAGGGGAAGCCCAGACCAAGCAAGGGTTTAGCCCTGATCCTCCTCCAGTGCTCCCCATCAGCGCTCGCTCCCCCCGTTCCCCCCCCCCCCC